>JARWCS010361119.1:0-10620 GCA_034783895.1 Geukensia demissa | reverse complement strand
TAGCATGTACATGTTGACTTAGTCCTGAGATGCCTGTTTAGCATTTTCATCTTTCCCCGAGTCCTAGACACCTATTTTTCATGAATATGTTGTCTGGGTTCTAAGATGCCTGTTTAGCATGTACATGTTAACTGTGTTCTGAGATGCCTGTTTAGCATGTACATGTTAACTGGGTCCCGAGATGTTAGTTAGACAGGTACATGTTAACTGGATCCTGAGATGCCTGTTTAGCATTTATGTGTTGACTTCATTGTAAATGTTAATTGTTAAATATATGCATTCAAAGTGCTCTGGTTAATATGTTTCTTTACAAAGTTAAGATAAACATTTTTAAATTGATCTTATTTGAATATTTTGAAGACAAATTCTAATTTCAATATATTTTTTTCCAGTACCCAAGAAGTGATTTAGGTATTCCTTAATCAGACATTCCAACAGATAACTGGGTACTTGTTGACAAAACTCAAAGAATGTTCTTTCCAACAAAAATGACTTCATTTAATAATTAAGTACCAATCCATATAAAAATCGTGCAGGAGGTGATTCATCCACATCAAAAAGCACCAAACTTAAACTTGTTTTAAAGTCAGGGACTGTTGCTGTATCCATAACCAGCCTTTGTTTGCCAATTTAGCCTTGTACTTTTGATATAAAAATAACATAGAATGTACATGCAAACGACCATTTGCAAGAGTTATCGTTCTTGATTTACTTGATTTCTTAAGGATATAAATGTATGATTTTCTCAAAAGACAAGTCTTGACCAAGAAATGGCTGTAATCATGAATTCATATGAGTATGAAGTCTGAAAAATCAACTACAGATTGGTGGGTTTTTCCACAGCATGTATCACTTCAATATTGATATTGCATGAGTTTTATAAAGACTGCTACTTAAAAGATACATCAAATTAATTGTGTCATGGAGGTACAGCAGGAATGAAATTACAGTAAAATGCTATATTGATATGACATTCTAATGGAATTTCCATTCACACCTTCAAGGGGAATTTGAGATGAAGACACAAACTTTCTGACTGATTGTCTGCCGACAGACATGACAAAAACAGCACAAAAACATAAAAAGGCAAGAAAGTCTTTTTCTCATGAAGAGCAACCATTGTACAGCTAAAAGACATAAAAAAACAAAAAAGAAATTCATATTCTCATGAAGAGCAAGCAATTTTGCTTCACAAAAGGTCATTCATTTCCTCAGTATTTCTTATTTAATCATGGGATCATGACAATCATCTAGACATCAGCACAATTCTTGTCCATAGAATACTCAGATTTTATCTAATCATTGTAAAAGTCATTATAACCTCAAGGTCATGTAGCAGTAACATAAATTCATAAGCATGTTATTTTATCTCCATACAGCAATGTTTTTTTATAGTTCTTTCAGTAATCAAAAAGGAATGTATGTTGGAAAGATACTGTTTACATCCTTCCAACATTATCAATTCATATATTTTTGGTCAGTATCAAGTTACTCGATCTGATCAGTCTTACCAAAAAATCACTGTAATAGGGTAGGGACAGCTCATTACACCCGCATGTAATTCCCCGTTTTCTAATTTTTGGTCCTGAGTGTACCTGATGAAGCGCTTCGTATGCAGTGAAATTTAAGCATTTTCAATTGTTGATTTTTCTATTTTGTCAACAATCTGTTTGATGTAAGAGAGAACTGCAAGGCAATATTTTTTAAGAACTCAAACCCGACGGAAATCTAGTTAACTTAGGGAAACAGATAAACAAGAAATTATGCAGTGCACAATCCAGAAAAGATGTAGATTGTGTCTTTCTGGCATATGTTCCATATATTTTCTTTTAAATATAAGTGACTATCCTTGTTAGTTTGGCACAATATAATATTGAAATTCAGCTAACAATTACATCATACATCCATAATTTTTCACAATCAAATCATGCAAACAATGACCTCTCCCAATTTTGTTACATCATGTTAAACATAATTCTTCCCAATTCTCCTGACAGAAACAAGAACAGTAGGTGATATTAATTTTGTGCAACAAATTCATGCAGTGACACTCACAACAACTCTTCTAGGAACAGGTTTTATATTCAAATTTTTGTCTTCAATCTGCATGGGTGAATTTTTTCCCTGTTACAATACAATTAACAGATTTATTGCACAGCAGATTTATAAATTCCATAAATCAGGGTAATACAGCAATTCCACCTGTGTAACATAGCAACTGTAGCTTTAACAAGTTTTCCAATGTTATATTCCACCCTAAAATGGCCTTATATAAGCAGATATAATGTAGTAATATGTTTGAACATGTCCTATTAATACATAACAGGCACAATTCTTAATTTGCTATTAGTTATGATGTCTCTATGATGTTTTAAATTAGCTTCAGGAATGCAAAACTTTCAATCTGAGCCATTTTTCAGCAAAATTTGGGTATTTTTGCTCAAAATGACTGTGACCACATGGTCCAACCCAAATAATAATTAGGTAATATGTTCAGCTTTACTTATTATAACTTTCTATAAATAAGAGTTGTTCAGCTTTACTTATAATAACTACTATTAGGCCAAGTGAGCTAAAAAGTTAAAAAAAAATATTTGAAATTATATGATCTGCCTGATTTTTGGATCTAAAATATGGTCTTCATGGGTTTCCCATTTTTCCATATGTTAAACTTTCCATGTGATGGCCATCTTGGTTTAATGCATGACACACTATTCCGCCAGTTTGGTTGCCACTGGATAAATAGTGTAAGAGTAAGCCGCAGGTGGCACTCCTAATGTCAGACACAATTTTAATAGAAGTCCACCGATCAGTATTCCCCACAGTTTGGTTGCAACTGGCCCAGTAGTTTCAGAGATGGAAAACCAGACAAAATTTAGAATATGACAAAAATGGAGAATGTCACCAAGTTTCGGCTCAATTGATCATTCAGTTTCCCAGTTTTATTTTGCTATATTGGATAGATAATGTATTGACAGACCAGACACAAACTGCAAATAATTACCGATCTGAGCCTTTGGGTCAGGAGACTTAGTAATTCTATAAAATTTTATAGATGTTATAGATATTAATGTATCCTAGAGTTGAGAATAAAGTGTCTCACATGTTCCATGATATGTACTGAATAAGGAATGGTATACTAGATATCACTAACCTCAACACTCTTTACGTTATCCCCCGTTTCTCCATCTACATGCATGGGTGAACCTCTTTCTATCTGTGTCTGAAAAATATAAAATAAAATAAGGCTTGGTGTCAATTGGTTTCGCCTTATGCAGCTTGAGAAGTTTGTCAAGTTCGGTGTTTTGTCAAAAACAGTTTTGGTTTTCCTTAGTAAAGCATTATTATGGATATAACTAATATATACCAAGTGCCTATATGAGGGGGAATTTTCACAAAACTCATCTGGAATATTTTGTTGTTTAACTTCTATTAGAGAGAGAAATATAAGACAAGCATGCTTAAATTAACCCATAACAGATTTATTTTGTAGGTATTTAAGTTGAAGAAGTTTTAATAAAAAAAAAATTATAATCTGTGAAAATGATACATCCACATAACATGTATATCCATTAAGTCTGCTACTGAATAGTGTACAATCTGTGAAATGTTGCTGCTATAAACAAATTTTTTCGTCTGCAAAAATAACCACTAATAAAGTATAATTCCCAACCAATCATTAATTATTGTATATTTTTTATTTGTCTCAAACTAATAAATGTTGAAATGGTCCTGTTCACCAGTTTTTGTTGACTAATTATGCTTGGTTCTCTTTAAATTCATTCTTAACACAATGATGCCAAATTAAATTAAATGCTTGCTGTCAAAGTTTGTCTCACATTCATTTGATTGACATTTTCAACCCTGAACTGACTCCCCCATCACAATAGTTACAAAACTGGTCAAACCTGACTGTTTTGTACATCCTCAATAGATTTGGTGCGTTTAACAGGACTATCAGGCCTTACGGGTGATCCTTCTCTTTTCCGACTAGGACTTTGTGACTGTGAATCCACAACCATTGGGGAACCAAGCATATTCTGAAAAAAAATCACACAATTTATCAACTTCAGATGAAAAATAAAAGTCACTCAACAGTACCAAGTAACTGAAATTAGAGTTTCATACTTGTTTCTTCAAAAATTTGATTATCTATAAAAAATTTTCCTTACTACAACATATTTGACCTTATCATGTCTTAATTTTGCCACATTATATTATCATTAATATTATTACTCTATGTCCCTTATTATGTTTCAAATGACTGGATTGTATAATTTAACAAGAAGTAAGTGAATAACCTTACCTGTGACTCATCTTCTGATTTGGACCTTTTGACAGGACTTTCTGACCCCGTGGGTGATCCCTCTCGTTTTCTACATGGACTTTGCATTGCACTATCAGAGGACGTAGGAGATGGTGGATGTGGGAGCTAGAAATATAATATTAGCATAAATATTTGTTAATATTGTCCCGAGTAATATACTCTAGGGTTATTTTACGAATATTGGTGAATACTCTTCTTAATAGAATACTGAAGGGATCACTCCAAAAATGAAATAGAATTCTTTGAAAGTCCTTGTTCTTGTTAAATTTCATTTATGAGGATGCTTAAGACTACATAATGCATTTCACAAGGACAAAATCAGTGTTTTTCCTGTACAACAAGTATGCATCATCTTCATCTTAGACATCAGGTACTTGAAGCAAATTTATGACATAGTATCAAAAACTTTTGTAAGAACTTATGTACATATAATACAATACACTTGTTCTAGATTTATGTGCAAGCAAGTCCTGCATTTGCTTGATTAAACTATTGCCTTTTATCTTAAATAGAATTGAGATAAAAAGATTGATTAGACTTCATTAACTACAGACAGCCCAATAAATTATTATCAAATATGATATTTCTATTACAAAAATACACAAAACTTACTGTGTAAACTGACTTGGATTTCTTTGTTCTTATTATCCTTTATGTGCTTATTATCAAATATCAAATATTTGCTTTTTTGCCTTGTGAATTTTTGGTTACTATGATTTTACAATATTAACTTATTGGTTACTACAAAAAAATTAATTCAGTAAAATTTTGACCCACATAGATAAAGTTAGTCCAGATAAAAGTTTTTATGTGGAATCCACTCATTTGTATGGTTTGTACATGTTTACATAAATTACCTCCCCTTTCTTGAGAAGTAATTAAAAAATGATGATTGTTATTTTCATCTTGAAATAATACATGTAATGTAAATCTCCTCGGGTCTAATAATTCTATCCATGTATAAGTGTTAATTCAATGAAAACAATGGATGTACCAGACTAATGTATTTACAGGTTTAGTAACCCAAATGACTCCTGATCTTACCTCACCGTTGACCTTCTTTTTGGTTTCAGATTCACAACTTGGACCATCATGGCTCGACTCCCCATCAGATGTATCAATAATAACTGTATTACGTACTAAATCTGTATCAGATTTACTGTGAGACAACATATTTGACACCTTTGTTCCAATGCCAGCATTGGGTTTACCTTCCTGTATAAACAAAAGGTTATATCCATATACAAGATGCAATTCTGTAAAATCAAATTATATAGGCCGACTTTGGGTGTCAACTATAGTCGAAAATGAAATTATCAAGGAGCATGCACAAAATATCTTAGAAAATGAACATGACTATAGTTTACTAATATGGCAATGCTCTCGGAATTAATTGAAAACTGACAAGACCAGATACACAGTGTGAAAAGTCATCATTAGTGATGAAGGACTTTCATTTGAAATGTTTTCCTTAATTTTTTTGTGGTTTTAATCCGTGATTTTTACATTTTTATTTTCTGTGAATTGTGATCTTACACTTAATCCTTGTGATTCGGGATTTCAATTTTTTATATACTGTAGCTCCCTTTTTGTGTTGATATTCGTTATTAAAAAACGTTTGGCACAAATCATTCATTTGACATATAAAATTGAACCCTCACAAATTTGCATATCAGAAAGTTACAAATCTCGACGAAATATGCGATTTTACTTAAGCAAACTTTATCTACATATGTCAGTTTATGATCAGGAGTTTGCTCCTACAGAATTATTTCACACAAAAATATTTTGTTTCCCTCACATTCGTTCACAAAAGTCGCCATCTTAGAACTAGACATCTAGTACATGTTTGGAATAGCCGACTACGATTTCAATTTCTCATAACTTCCAGTTAACTATCTTAAGTTCGGCTGGACTATAGTCTGAGTTATAAAACTATAGTCGACACCTGAAGTCGGCCATTAAAATGAACAAATGTAGAAAATATAGCAGAAAGACATGTTCCATATCTTACATACTGTTATAATCAATAGCCTAATTTAACTGTGATTAAATTGCTTTTCTGGATTTCCCTTCACCAGACTTGCAAGAGGTCAAAAAAGGAGATCGGTCAAATTTTATGAATTTCTATTTAAATTTACAATATACAGTTTATGACATAATGATGTTATTCCATATAATGTAGTCTTCTGTACATTTTAAACTTTCTAGTTTAATTCACAATATCTGCAAGTTCAAGATTTTCAGCCAAACACACTAATTTAGTTGGTCCTTTTTAATATGTTCTATTATTAATAATAACAATCTTAATTCCAATTTTTTATTTCACAATATCTGCAAGTTCAAAATTTTCAACCAAACAAAAAAAATTATTTCATCCTTTTTTTATTAATTTCAATTCTATTAGTACTAATAACAATCAAAATATAAATTTTTGTAGATAAAGATGGTGTAAGTATTGTTGACTTACTGATTTTCTCTTTACTTCAGATGATTTGCCTCTCTGTAATATTGACTGTGGTACAAACATGTCTAATTGTTTCCTTTAAATTAAAATGAAAATGACAAGAGAATAATGATGGTAAAATATGGACAAATATATAGGTATACCAGGGATTTGGAAACTTTTCATACATCAATCTGAAACTTTTGGTAATGAAAAAGTTTAATCATCCATTCTTCATTATTTGGACCCTTCCACTTTATAGATACCTCGTTATTCTCTGCTTTAAATCATTGTTAGCCAAGTTAAAGGCACAGAAAAATGTTATCTCAAGACTTCCTTTTGTCCTACTCTATCAATATAAGAGGAGGTTAATAGGAAAGAAAATTTTATCATTTTACATTTTGAAGGTCTATTTTAACTATCCAAATGTCCCAGAAAACAGAGATGTCCATTTCCTTCAGAGCTTTCTGGATCCATGATAAATACATAAAACTGGCAGCTTTGGTCATCAATAAAATTCTTTAAGGGCTCACCCCATGGATCCTTCCACTCATAGGTTCAAATTAAGGGTAATTCCAATTAAAAGATATTTAAGCAGGGTTATTTCAGATAAAAAGATATTCAAAGGAATTTTGCATTTAGATCTACATTAAACTATGCGGAGTTATAATGGCCATCAAAATTTCCAATCACCAAATATTCATAAGTTTAGTAGAGGACCACCCAGGAAACATTCCTGTCCAGTTTGGATCAAATCAGCCGATTGGATTTTGGAATTTTGAGCAGTAAACAAAGAACACCAGGAAATTGATAATAGATACAAACTGATGGAAAAAACTCACATGGACTCCAATGGGCCTGGTGATCTATAAATGGTAATATCATTTGCTTAAATCCCCATCTTGTCTAAATACTTTATTGCAGTTATTAATATAACTACATGTATTAAACCTAATCAAATTGTTAATCATATAACACCTACCGTTTAACATGCTTGATTTCAACTTTCATGTCTTCTTTCATTAATTTAATGTGCATGGCTTGCCTGTATACTGTAATCACAAAATTTTAATGAAAAAGAATTGTCTTTTAACTGTCGAATATAATAAAAAAGGAAAAAAACCAAACATTTGTACAACTTGTGTGAACTCAAAACTTGCTGTATAAACACTAGGAACACAGAAGCACTAGTTCATTGTAAAATAACTATAACTGTAAAAACTTAATGGGATCATTCATTTATGGCTGCAGGGAATGATTTGTAAAATAGGTAAGGATTTTGTTTGCATGCCTTCAGATGCATATGCAAATTTAATATTTAGTGCCTAGAAACACTGGAACATTGTAAACTGAACCTAATGACAACAACTTCACATTTTTTCTTCATGCACTTCTTATACGCTGTAATAGCTTTGTGCAATATTTCACTGAAATCCATCACACGGTTGAGGACTTACAACTACATCCAAATAAATGACAAAGTCCAATTATCTCCCCTGGATAAAGTCAAACCATAATAATATTCTTTCGTGAACATCATTGTATGATGTGCTATCTTGGTGTAGAGGTCATTGAAATTAATCATATGGGTTCACTTAAAAATCAATGCCTATTGTAAATGAAATAAATGTTGGCCCAATAATCTCCCCTTGTGAAAATTGGCTTGCAATTTTTTAACCTTTATGCACATTTTCCAATGTTTTTCTGTGCAAAGTTAAAGAGGAGTTGCAGAAAAATTTATGGACAAACACACAGGATGAATCTTGTATATGCATAAAACTTTGATTAATACTGGTAGTGGTAAAATCCAAGCAATTAAAAGTATATCTATAATCTTAGTATCTTAGCCATAATTTATCCTTCACAATTAACAAATTCTCAGCAAATATCAAAATCATGTATAATTTGCAGTAAAATAAAACATTTTATCTATGCATAAAATAAAAAAATTATATAGACAGAAACTGTATTTGTGTAAAAGAAAATTGATGCCATGTGGTCAAAGTTATATATTTCAACTGAATTGGAATAACACAAAATACCAAGAATAACCATTGTTATTTATTAGTATAGTACAAACTGTATTTTTGCCTGTTTACTGAAAAATGTCATAAGGAGGAAATTAAAAACCAAAATAATTTATTCCTTTTGTTGTGCTAATTCTGCTAGAGGACTCTATGTTGAAAACAATTTACAGTAGACCACTACAAATTTTTTAAACAAAACCAGACAAATTTATTCCCATGCAGTCTGTAATGACATAATTGTATTATAGTTATGTCAAAGAAGGACTGCTGTAGAAATGGCATTGTGTCACCCTTGTCAAGGTGACACATATAATGCATCTGCAAATGTATATATTCACAAAATAACCAATTCAAAGAATCCACCAAAACAGCAAAATATTGATAATAATCAAAACCAAGACAACATGTACATTTTCTCACTGTGTACAAAAAGCTTGCAAAGAGAAAACTTCCTAGACCTTCCTAGGATCACGTAAACAATGATCATGTGACTTAGCAGTCTCTCAAGTAAATCAATTAAATGGACAATGTCACCTTTCTAGTTTCAAGGCCAAAGAGCTATTAAATACCCTACATCTTCTATGTAAAGGCAACATATAATCCTATTGTAAGTGAAACAGGTAAAAGGAAATTTGCTCTAAGACTGTAGTTAACTGGAGTTAACCACTTAGAAAAATAAACACACCAAAAATTGACAAAGTTCAACTATCCCCCAAAACAGCAAATACAGATAAAAACCCATATAATATATGCATTATGCTCATCTTCAATCCATGAACATACGACCAGGAAATTAAAAAACTCCCTAGCAATAAAACTGAGGAGTTACATGGAAAAAATATATACCTTTTATTGGACCAATGAACTGGTGAATGGACAGACAGGGGCAAATCATGGCGACCCACAACTTTTGCTGAGACTTTTTAACTTTTTTTGCTGTCATTTTTTTATTTGTGAAATTACTGGCGTAAACAATATACAGATATTGAAGGGATGTAAGAGTAACAGCTGTTTTGTTAGGCATGTAACCCATTCTGTTGTATGAAGCTAAGGCTGACAGCAACATATTGGTCTGAGTGTGCAACAAAATAGCTGTTACTCTAAAATACAGTCTATAACTGTATTGTTATACCTTCTAGCATGTTCCAACACATTATATAAAAATGTGATAAGCTCATTAAAAAGAATGGTTGCTCGGCCCACTAGTCAACTGACTGTAGACTGTTGATCATGAGTAGTTTCTCAGTCTGTTGATCCAGGAAACAGATTCAGTTTGTTGACCAGTGATGCAGTTTAGAATTAGTAGTATAAATAAATTAAAATAAATTTGTAATAGAGTTATATAGGGAAAATATTATTACAGTAAAAGAACCCAAAATCAATTTCACTAAACAGTGATAGTCAGTCATGGAATTAGAAAATTTAACATCTTATATCAACATATAATTAGAGTATGTTAGTATTTCATTTAAATACTGTTTTATTATTGGTCGAGACATATAACAAGTGATTGGGTTACCTGTTTTCATATCCCATGAAACACAGTGACTATTTTCATGCACGTGGCATCCACGTGTTCGTAAAATTATTACTACGCGCATATCTTCAAATTAAAATTAGCTGTTAAAAACTCTTTAATTAATTATTTTACTAACTTAATTATGTAATTATAAGTATTAAATTCATTTTTTGAAACTTACAAAAAATGCATTTAATTCTATAATAAAAATCTTTCACTCCGTTGTTCCATATACCATGAAAAAACGATCAACCAGACACGTTCTCCAAAATTTCTCATCAGTAATAAGGATTTATGGAAC
>JARWCS010361110.1:0-10620 GCA_034783895.1 Geukensia demissa | reverse complement strand
GTGTCCACACTTACCCAAAGGTTCATTTGTTCACCTTTCACATGTCAACATGCTGCAGTCGTATCATGCTGCGCTTGTGAAGCACCTAAGTTATTTTAGTTTTTATTCTAATTTTGTGCACCTCTAATCTGCATTATTGAATACTCAAAAGTTAGTATAGTTATAAAATTAAAGCTATGGAACAATGTTGGAATAAATGCTGAAAATGCAGATTTGTGGTCAAGTGTACAAAATTAGAATGAAAACCAAAATTAGAAGGTCTAATATCATGTAACATTATTTTGTAGAGAGGATTAGCCACTAGTTCTACATAATGATGCCAACTTGAATGTTGCTGATAATAAATTACAAAATTTTCCATTCAAGATTTTGTTGCATGTGAAACCAATTACCACCTTAGTCTTCTTGTTTTAAAATGGTTTTGTTACAAAAATTATCTGTCATCTCTCCAGCCACTAAAGATCAGCTTAATTCATTAAAAAAGTCCTTTAAACCTCAAAAACTGCTTGGCCAGTTGTAGCAAATGTTTCTTCTTAAACTTCTTGGTGAATTCGAACTAAAATAGTGAAATCTCATCAGGTGGTCTGTGTTAAAAATTGTCCTTCCCCCTAAACAAAGATGGCTGCCATTGCCAAACTTGGTTGACATAGGTCATTTTTCTTTAAATTAAATTATTTTGCTAAAACTACTGTGTAACTAGATAAAAGATATGAGAGCTCTCTTAAAATGGTCAGCCCTACTTTAATTTATGATAATATACTAATTTCCCAACAATTTTTAGTCTTTTGCCGAACCATACATACACCACTTAATACATTATTCATTAGTTAAATTATATTTTTTAGCCAATGAAAAACAAGAATCAAATGACCGTCCTTTTACTTGTAAAATTTGTGGACAAGCTTTTGCAACAAATGGCTACCTATTAAGACATGGAAGAATACATAAAAAGAAAATATACCAGTGTGATGAATGTTCTAAACAGTTCAGTGCTGCTAAATGTTTAAATGTTCATAAAAGGATACATACAGGTGAAAAACCTTATGGGTAAGTTATACTTAAAATATATATATATTAATAAAGGTTCTAAGGTGAAGAAATTCGACTGCTGCTAGTTTGGATTTCAATGCACATACCTCCCATTTTAGTTGGGAGACTCCCTCTTTTTGGAACAATCTCCTACTTTGAAAAAGTCTCCCACGTGGGCATCACTAATCTCCCGCTTTCACAAATTTCTTCCCCAAACACCCTCTTTGCAGAGATATTGCACAAGTTATGTTCTAAATGGCTTTTTAAATTGATGCAATGTTTATGTAATACAATTTTAATTGAGAAGCAATCAACAAATAATTAATCCTTTTGTTGTACTAATTGCACAAATTTTGATAAGAAATGATAGATTTTATGTCTATGTCTTACCTGTCCTTGGATTTCTAGCTAAATAATCTTTTTATTCTGCAAAAAAGGTCCTCATGCAAAATCTCCCACTTAGAAAAGCTGAAAAGAGGGAGATCTCCCTCTTTGGGCATTCAATATTTTAACAGGTATGAAAGCACTCATGTTCAAATAATGTCAGCTGTTAAAATAGTTCCAATGCAAATCAGAGAAAAGGAAAATTTTCCATAAGAAGAGTCTAATTGATGAATTGATGTTGAGTTACACCAGTAAAAGAGAAAACTTAAGATGTATTTTGCTCATTTGCACAGAAGTTTATTTTGCCTGTTACAGATGTTAAAGGCAAATCATTTGATCACACAGGTACCTATAAGTAGTGGTACATTTGGTATTTAAAGATGTTCCTCACCATCAGAATCCTGTAATTTCTTTTGATAAGTTATATGATGATGATCAATATGAAAACCATAATAAAAACTGAAAGTTAGTTCCTAAAGTTACTTGTTTACCGGTATATGAAATCATAAAGTGTATGTTTATACTGAAAACTCTGTTTAACTTCAAATATAAGATTGTTTTTTACAATAAAAGGTGTGGACATTTGGAAAAAATTTGATTTAAAAGAAATGACATCAAAAGAATTTTAAGAAAGTAACCAATCCAGGATAAGTCTACAATATTTGGTGTGCTACTGGTAATTTACTTTTAGGTGTATATTTCAGTCTTCTATTTTTTCATTTTAATTGTCCATTGACAATGGTCAAATTCCCTTACATAGGTCAGTTCCTCAGTAAGTACATGTACAATATTGGTCGTTTAATTCATTCTTAGGTGTAGATGTCAGTCTGCTGTATGTCTAGAATCCTCAACCTCATTTTCATGGACCAATGACATAAAGTTTTCATGCTAAGATCAGTTTCTCAGTAACTACATATAAAACATGTAATATGGCAACAATTTTTGTTGTGCTAATTCATTTCTAGATGTACAGGTTAGTTTGAAATGTGTAATGTGTCCTTGATGTCATTTTCACAGTCCAGTTACTAGAATCAAGATTTCGTGCTTAGGCAAGTTTCTCAGTAACTACAAATAATAGGTCAACATTATCTGGTGTGCTTATCAGTTTTTAGCTGTATATGTCAGCCTGTCATATGTTGTATGTCCTTTTTACAGCCGATAGTCCATAGCTAAGCTTTTGTTCCATTTTAAATAGTCCCTTCTTTTAGAAACTTCTCATGACAGGTCAACGGTATTTGATATTCACAATATAGTTTAATATATGTTTTTAGTGCAAAAAACTTTCATTGATCTGATTGTCTGGTCCACTGTTTGATTTGCGTCAATCCACATTTGTTTGTTACATAGTTAATATGCAATACATTTCCTTGTCCACTTTTGTACGTGTATTTAAAATATATGGACAATTCACTTGTTCCATTACTTTTTTTCCAAGGTCTGTACACTGATTTGATTTTTTTCAGTTTTATTTATTCACAAATTGAATTTATTATAGGTGTACAGTTTGTGAAAAGCGATTTAGTCAGTGGTCAGCACTTAAAAATCACATGGATTTACACACTGGAACAAGACAATATTTATGTCCAGTTTGTGGAAGAAGTTTTACACAGAAATCAAACTTTGAATCTCATGCTCTGAGACATAAAGAGAATAAACAGTTCAAGTGTCAGGATTGTGGGAAGTCTTTCTTTACTAAAGGTTTGCACATAGTAGCTTTTTCTCCAGGCAAGCACATGCATGACTTAAGTGGGTTGTTGTTTAAAAAGAAGGTAATTTGTACATATGTAAAGGTAGTGACATTTGACTCTGTAATTTCCCATAAAATAAAATTGATTATTGTAGGCTAAAATACTGCAGCATGCATTAAAATATGTCCAATGAATACATAATAGTCATAATTTTTAACTCACCGGACCAAAAGGTCGTGTGAGCTTTTTTCATCACTTGGAGTCGTCGGTCTGTCCATCAACAATTCACATTTTAATCTTCTCTTCTGAAACCACTAAACCATACTTTGATGGAATGGTCCCCTTTCAAAAATGTAGTATCTGGGGTCACGATCAGCCAACCAACATGGCTGCTGTTACTAAAAACAGAAAAAAGGGGGTGGTTTCTGAAAATTTTTTCTCAATAACTACTGAGCCTATTGATGTGAAACTCTAGTGGAACTGTCCTTAGGTGATCCTTTTTCAAAGTTGTATCTAATGACCCCAACCATTAACCAAAATGGCCACCACAGCCAAACTAAGTTTAACATAGAACCCTATGGGAAATTCATTAAAAATCTTCTTCTCTGGAACAACTTGCTCAACTGGAACCAAATTTTGGTGGAATGGTCATTAGGTGGGTCCCTTTTTGTTAGTTTCAGAGTTTATCTGATGACTCCATCGGCCAATGAAGATGGCTGCTACAACCAAACTTAGTTTAAAATATGACCCTATGGGAAATTCATAAAAAATCTTCTTGTCTGGAATTACTATCTTTATCAGAACCCATCTTTGCTGGAATGAACATTAGGTGGGTCCCTTTCAGAATTGTATTTGATGATCACACCTACAAACCATGATGGCTGCTGCAACCAAACTTTGTGTAACATAGGACCCTATGGAGAATTCAATAAAAAAAATTTTCATCTGGAATGTGTTCAGTTGGAACCAAACTTTGGTGAAATGGTCACTAGTGTCCTTTCATAAATGTATCCAATGACCCCCACCTGCCAACCTAGATGGCCACTACAACTGAACTTAGTTTTAACATAGTTTTAACACAGAAAGCTATGGGGAATTCATTAAAAAAAATATGTCTAGAAGTGCCTGCTCAGTTAAAACAAAACATAATAGTGGATTGGTCACAAGGTGGGTCCCTTTCAGAATTATATAAGATGGTCCAACCTAAAAAAAATGGCAAACTAGCCCAAACTAAGTTTCTGTTAGGACTTCGTGGGATTTTCATTTAAAAAGTCTTCTGGTCTAAACTGGCTTACTCTATTGGAATTTGGAACAAAAGTTTCAGCTTTGCCTTGGTAACTGTATATCATGTGAGTAAATACAAGCTCCTGTAGCCTTTGGTTTAATGTGCAATCAGTGATGATATCACAATTTAGCTTTAGAATGACAAGACTGTGGATCTGATCCATTTGCATGATTTGACTTGGGCTGCTTGCTTGGACATACAAGATTTTTGAGTGAGGTGCTCTGCTTATGTTAAAATAGTTTGTAATGAAAGTTGTAGTTAAGCTTTTTAGGAAAATACCCATATTTATGGGTGGTGGTTAGCCCTCTTGGAGGGGACATACTGTTTTTCTTGAACAGTCCTTTTTTAAATGAAAATCACACAATAGAGTTAACTAATTGACTTTTATTGATTTTTTAAAAGACTTACTACAGATCCTTTCTTAAAACAAGCAACTTCAATATGGTAGGTGTAAACAAATAAATGTAGTTGTTTGGTCAACATTTAATCTGTAATCAGAGGTAGCAAAAGGAATTGAGATGATGTTGTTTTGAATGACTAAAATTTGGTGTATTTGTGACATAAGTTTAAATCACCAGGCCTTAAAGGCGATGTGAGCTTTTGCCATCACTTTGCATCTGTTGTCGTCAGCTTCATCTGAAAACTGTTCACATTTCAATCTTCTTCCCAAAATCTGCTAGGCATATCAAAATCAAAATTAGTAGGAATATTTCCTGGATGGTCCTTTACAAAATTTGTGAATCGTTTGCCAATTGGAATTAAAACATGGTCACCAGAAACAATAATGTGTTAAGTCTTGATCACCCAGACGCATATAAATGAAGCATCTGGGGTTTGATGAATCGGTATATGTTATGAAACTTCTAAATCCTCTTAGAATCTGCCTAGCCAACTGCATTGTTATGCTGCAGAAATAATCATCGAAGGTTCTCTACCAAACTTTTGGGGATCAGACATTGAAGATGGCCAACACTATCCAACATAGATTAACATAGGTCCATATTATTGTCTGAAATTTCCTGCAAATTGAAACAAAACTTACGTGAATGATCTGAGGATGGTCTTAATGAATTTTATGTGATGACATACCTTGCCATACAACATGCCACCATAGCTGATTTTCTGTTTGCATCATTCAGCTGTTTAAACATAGCATGGCATTGTATTACTAGGTCAGCAATACAGGCTCTCAAGAACCCTTTTTTAATAATGGATATATTTTAAAACATGTTTACCCATGAAGCAATCAAACACATTAATTAAGGTCAAGCCATTAAATTTCATGTAAGTTCTCCAACCAGAACTCTTTTGTAATCTGTAACAAAATTTTCAGTCTAATGCATGATTGTTTTAAAAAGGTTTCGCTGCAAAAGGTTTTTTTCCGTCAAATTAGACATTTGATTTGACCACTTTTAAAAGAATGACACAAGAAAATTGTTTGAGGTCACATATAATTTTAGTTATTGCATCAAGAGTTTGCCTTAAAAAGTTATAAAGTGTAAATGCACCTTGACGTATTGCTGATATTTACAGGTGAACTAAGAAGACATTCTGTGATACATGGACAAAGATTATACTTGTGTTGTTATTGCTCAAGGTCATTTACCCGTGCTACTTATCTTAAAGAACATGAAAAGCTTCATGTCATTGGAGCTTATCCTAAACCGGTTACTTGCCAAAAATGTGACGAGACTTTCACTGATAAATCTCTACTCAAACAGCACAGACAGTGGCATAAAAAACTCTACAAGCGACAAAAGCGTGCAGAAAAAAAGATGGCAGCCAAGCAGACACAAGGACAGGAGAGTGAAGTTATTAACCAATCTGAACAAGTTAAAACAGGAATGAACCAGATCATTCTGGCTGGTGATGAGGTGCCAACCAATGTATATCATCAACTCTTAGATATTGGTATGGACAATGATTCTGTGGAGGTAACAGTTGTTTGGGACCAGATGGAAGTAGAACCTGATTCACACGACAGTTGAAGAATAAAAAATCATAATTTTTATATTTTTGCTATCTGTGACATTGAGGAGGATTTTATTATAAGTCTTTCAAGTGTGTCTTCTTTGAATTGAAAATAAAATAAATATTTTAAGGTGAATCTGATCATTAATTTCTGTTCTGAACTTCATCAGTACAGGTAGAGGAAACAATAGGGAAACCATTTTGAAAAAAAAAAAAAAAACAATTGCTATTTACATCCAAGGATATGCACAAATGCCACCTAAGGCTCCTGTTCATGGTATGTTTATAAGGAGGTATTATATTGTAATCCAACTTTGTACAACACATGACATGAACATTTTAATGTAAGCTGAGTGGTAATTGTAAGACAAATTGTGATTATTATAATGATATATAAGCTAATTAGTAAAGAAGTACGATTCATTCATATCAGTTCTACAAAAGCATGACCCTTTGATCCATTATATAAAAGGCATACTATCGATTGAGTTACAGCTACATCTGGAAAATTGATAGGGATACAGGTAGTTGATAAACTAGGTCATGTTATGCTAAATGAACGTAAACAGAGATCTTATTGCTATTGTTCATGTAGATAGTCACTGTAAATCCTCCAACAATATAGTCAATAGCAAACCTTATATCAAAATGGTCCCTGTCTTTTTTCTGATGCCGAGTTGCAATGGTTTTGGATTGTTCTTTTGACATGACTTTTTAAAGAATGTAATGTGAAGCAGAGACATGTAAAACAAGAGACTGAAACCTTTTTTGGATCTTAAAATATCATGTGGCCCTGTGAAGTTTATGTAATATTTTATTCTCAAATAAACAAATCTGGGAAATTACTAAATATATCTCAAAAATTCTTTTTATTCCACATTTGAAAATAAGTTTACATTTTATATGGTAATTTTAGACCACTTTATTTCTTATATTGAAAAATATGTAAAAAAAAAAAAGAGTTATCCTCATTTTTTCAAAATTGTGAATTTCAACTTTAAGCTCTGTCCATCTGTTGTTATGTCAGAAGCAAATACTTTTGTAACCTATTTCTCCGAACTACTGGTCAAACCCCTTGATATCTGGTAGGCACTTCAGCTAGGCCTCCGATGCTGCACTTATCGCTTTCAGACCAGTGCAATACCTACTTCTTTTTAACTGTCTTAATGAACATTTAAGGTCAAATGTGAAATTTTTTTTCGTCTTATTTTTATCAGCCACTTCCAATGACAGCCGTTTGATATTTGGTATGCATTCTCAGCTAGTGGTCTCATACTGAACTAACATATTTCAGACCTGTGCAACACTTACTTCCTGTTAACAAACTTTATTTTTTATACTTTTTGGGGGAAATCGGGGGTATAAAGTTCCTCACAGACATCATGTTATTTTTCAAAATAAAAGTATGAGATTTATCATTCTCCACAGATAGTTAATTTATGGTTACAGTTCAGTTTGTTTTGATTACATATCTCTATCAGTGAAAAAATACCGGGACAGTGTCATATTTTAGGAAATGAACTGGTCATTTAAGGAGTTGCTAATCTCTTGTACATGTGTCTGCAAGGGCAGACAGAGGTACTTGAGGCAATAAAAATGCCAATGCAATAAAAAATATCCAAGACTTGATCGTTCTTAAAGCCTAAGACTTATTTTGATAATTTTCCTCATGAAATCTGGTCAGAGTTTTCTGTTAAGACCCACATATACGATCATTGATGCATACTGTGAAAGCACTAGTGATGTCAAAAGTTATCATTTGGTGGATTTTCTTGTTTAGCACAGTACCCTACAATTTTTTTCTCTGATTTATTATGTACTGAATTTGAATTTAAGAATCCATGAACCAGTAATGTTTTTACAAATAATGGTATCATTGCGCAATACCATAAATTGTAACCTGGTTTTATGAGAAAAGGGTGAGATTTATGACAATATAAATGCCTCTTATGCTTTTCTTCCCAAAATAAAATACAAAAAATCCTAAATGGTTCCCATCCATCCCTCTTTGTGTGGAAAAGATAATAATCTGAATCTTTATATTTATATATGGCCTTATTATGATAAACATGGCAAGGTGAGATAAATCACACTAAACCAGCTAAAAAAGATTTCACTGCCTTCTACATTTGAAAAAATGAAATTATTACAAGGGCTCAAAAACATGTTGATTTACCAAATCAAACAGTGTTATCCATTCTCAATTATAGCACTTGTAATTCTACAAACAGGTGTGGAAAGAGCAAATGTCTTGCCTGCATATTGGCTTCCTGATTTGCAAATGTGGAATGTGACAAACAAGTATACTTGATAATCAGGTCAACAACAGACATTTTTACCTAAAATCAAATTATAAAAACATATTTCTTCAGAATGTCAACTGGACATAAAAACTATATATAACCACTGAACTGAAAAATGAGGTTGATGTCACAAGACTGATGATTAACTGATATGCACACCTATAAGATGAATGAGCACACAGGAAATTATTGACCTATCAAATGTAGTTACTGGAAAGATTTCGCATTTCAATTGGCTCAACAGTTTTTAAGGAGAAGACTTTTTAGAAACCACCCGCTTTTTCTGTTTAGTAACAGCAACCATGCTGGTTGGCCAATCTCAACCCCTTATATAACTTTTAAAGGGGACCTTCCTAGGACCATTCCTCTAAAGTTGGGTTCAGATTGGCCCAATGGTTTCAGGGAAGATTAAAATGTGAATCGTTGACAGATGTATGGATGACAGACGCCGAGTAATGAAAAAAGCTCTCATGGCCTTGGTCAGGTGAGCTTAAAGTTTATTTTTGTCCTATCATAAGCAGTTACTTAGCAAATGGCATAAGCAAATCTTTAAGATAATTGTGGAACCATAAAAATGAACTCAAAGACACATGACATTGCATGTAAACTAAAAAAATGAATTAGCACTGAGTATTGTTGTCCCATCATGTATGGTGTCTGACAAATAAACTTATCATACCATGACAAGTCACAGGACCATAGAATGAGGTTAAGGTGAAATGAAATGCAGCAAACTGGCATTTATCAATAAAGATCAAATGTGGCATCGAGCACATTTTCTTTCCACTTTCATTTTCATTTTAAGGTACATTGCTGATGTTTCCGGTTCACTCACCACCAAAGCATTATGAATGACTTTATGAACAGTAATAATGTGTTGATGTTATTGTATATTTATTGTTATATTTGTGGATAAGTACTAGGTTTTGCTAAGAGAGTTCGTTATCACTGTTTGACCAAGGAGGTCTGGTCCCATTCCAAGCTTTAGTTCTCCATATTTATTCACCTTCCCGCTTCCTTACCTACATGTTTATTCACACTAGATTGATATATTGTAATAGTATTCCATTTGTTGTATATGTTATTCTTGGTTAATCACCAGTTCCCCTGTTTCCAGTTTGTATTTGACTGCTGCTTCAAAGATTCCGCCACTTGAGATGTTTACAAGTGCAAAAGTGTGACGTATGAAATGGTTGACTTAATGAATTAGCGATCTGAACCAATCAATTATCCTAATTTTCCCACAGATCCCACAGCATCAGTGGGCTATGGGCAAGTAGTAAAAAAAAGACCAGCATCATCAGTACTAAAAGGACTGCAGACCAGTGACTGTACCTACCATTAAACCCTTTATACTGAGAGCAAACTAGCCAAAGTCAACTAAAACCATTGATACCCTTGTATTTTTATCTATATGGCAGTCAGCTGACCTAATTACGTTCACTATGTTTTACTACAATTCACACGAATTGCTTATGGATTTTAATATTAATTGTAGTACTGAATAAATTATAATGTTGAAAGTCTTTTAAAGCTAAATTTACAGTACACACCAAATCATCTGGAAAACATCCCAACCAAAACAATGAAGGCAAAAAGATATAAAGAACTATAAAAAAAACTCCTAATGGAATTAGCATTTAAAATGGGAGAAGGCTGTTAATATTCATAAAATTTTCTGCAAAATCATAATTTTACTTTTCTGTAAAAAAATGGTTAGGTTATCACTATTTAGAATTAATACAACTATTTTAAATAGATTTTCATATCTTTTATCAAACTACAAAGTAGCTTTTTAGCTCACCTGGCCCAAAGGGCCATGTGAGCTATTGTCATCACTTTGCGTCCGTCGTCGTCGTCGTCGTCGTCGTCGTCGTCGTCCGCGTCGTCGTCCGCGTCGTCTGTTAACTTTTCACATTTTCATCTTCTTCTCTGAAACCACTGAACAGATTTGAACCAA
>JARWCS010361099.1:0-10621 GCA_034783895.1 Geukensia demissa | reverse complement strand
AGTAAGAGCAAAGACTGGTCGGCCCAGAGTCAGAATAATGTGTCTGGGTAAAGTGGCATGTCTTCCTGAGGACTGTTACTTTCGTGAGCTAGCACGTTAAAAATCCGGCTCAGCATGTCGGTCTAGTACAAAGCAGGGTTCATTCATCATCATTATTCATTAACATGCTTTCGTCCTGAATATGCATGAAATGTTTGCCACTGGACGTTAAGCAACATTCATTCATTCATTCCTAAAACATTTAAGGAGTATCATCATGAGTAAGAAGTACTAGTTGGGGAAAATATGACAATGACCATTACATGAAATTTTACATGTTTTTGTAATCATATGGTACAAAAAATATTTCATGCCTAATCTTTTAGGACAAAAATTAAGGGAATAAAACAACAAGAAATAACATTCCTGCTTCACAAGGGAGATCCCATTTTGTGACATTAGTTATGTTTAACCTTTTATGTTTACAACAGAGAATTATGATATTTTTAACATTAAGATTGTATCTCTTTTGCCATAGTTTTCTCCATACTTATATCGCACATCAAGAGTTGAAAAATTTGGGTTTTTCTAGTAAGTATTAAATTGTAAGTTGAATAAGGTTTATTTATTATTTTGTAGGGAGAAGTTTCTATTCCTGGAACCATTGGTAAGTCTGAAGATTAACCTATACTCTGTCTCAAGCTTTTGTGGGGTGCACTTTTTGAGCTTAATTAAATTATATGTGCGTTTCTGCCTTTATATAAATCAAAAGAAAGAATGACCCCAGGTTTGACCGTTCTTGTTTTACACTATGCAGTAGCATTTTACTTACTTTTATCTGTCCTTGAAGTTCTCTATGGAGATTTAATGTTGAGGGTAGTTTAATTACTTAATTATTACTCAGCTTGACAACATATACTCCCAGTTTCGCGCTAGCTCGTGCAAAGGACCACTTACAGGAAACAAATGGCTAATTTTCCAATGTAAAATCCCTGTAGAGAATTAAAAACTCTGTACAGCTTTAAAAAGTATTATTGCAACTTGTTTACACTTTTTTCAATCTACAAAACAAACACTATTTTAAAAGAATACGGTACACAGTTTATATTTCATAACCTTTTTAGCTTTCCAACAAACTGTGACATATGGTATAGTTTTTACATTTCTGGGTTTCATTTGTAAGGTTTTAAGGGCAATTGTTTTGTTAGTTGTTAGTTTACTTGATGTTCCTGTAATAAGTTAATGGGGATTGAAAGAAATCAGATCTGTTCTCAAACATCTGTTGAATGTCTAGTCTTGTGAAAATAGATCTACCATGTGTTGCCAAGAGTGGTACAGACTACAGTTACGGAACCAAAAAACAGTTGGCCATCATTTCTCTTATGACATCACAATTCACTTTCACCAAATTACTTTGAAATTCACCTTTATACCCCAGGCCTTGATTTCAAGTTAAGGCAGAGCTGGCCTCAAATTTTGAAAGCAAGGTCATGCATCCTGTGATTTAATAACAGGTTTAGATAGAATATGACAAATTCTTTTCACCAATTAGGATAATCTACATGTTTGCCAATAAAATATTGTTTGGAAAAAACTTATTTTGTACTGATGTTTAAGAAGTAAACAGGTTTGTTGTTATTGGCAACTGGCCACAACATTATATTTGATATTAAGGAGACAAAATGAAGTATGAAAATATATTATAAAATTTTGATTAACATGTGTTACTGGTCCCATTTATATTGTATTAATAGGTGCTGCAGTGATAGAGAGACCAGCAGATATAGAAGAGGGATACAGTCTTAATGCACCACTGGTTTTCCACTATGGTCATACCAGTCCATCCTCAAACTATCCATTGTTTAAAATGTTGGTATCTAGAATGGCGGAGTGTGTAAATTTGAAAACAGAAAAATCAAAAAAGTGTAAGATACCTGTTATGCTTGTATCATAATAATCTTAAAGTCAAGTTTAGTTTCTTTTCGGCATCTAGCAACTTTGTTTGTCTACCAAATAAATTTGTTCACATTTGGTCTTTACAAAGATTATGTTTTCCACTTAATCACTAAGCCAGGGGGCATCAAGTTTAACCCCTGTACATTCCTCCATATGTCTGTATGTACACCCTGAAAACGGTTTCTGATCAATAAGTTTTGTCAACTTCAATGGAATGATTCGAAAGGACGAGGGTAGATAAGGCACATTTTTGGCCTTAAGAATTCAAATTGATTCTACAATGGTCACATGGCACATAGAAATTGCCTTAAATATGAAAATACTTAGAAATTACTTAATTTGATACAACTTGTCCATTTTAATATAAATCACACAAAAACATCACAACCAAACTTTTAATTCACAATTAAAGATCTATCTATTACAAATGTTTGGTTAAAATATTTTTGTGATATTATTGTGCAGTCATATCTATTTTGAACAAAATACCTTCAAAAATGTATTATTTTTAAAGAAAATTTTTATCCAACTTCTAATTGTTATTTCATCTTTACAGGTAATGTGAGTGGTTGTATAATTAACACAGGTGGTTGGATCAAAGGAGCAGGATATGATTCACTCAAACATATAGCAGGATCTTTTGAAGGTAAGTTTGAAAAAGTTAGTCTCTTCTGGGCATAAAATAAATAGACTTCTCCCTTGAAAGAGTGTAAGTGAGGCAGATTTGTTCAAATTGGTGTATTTCAAATACAAAAGATGGCATGTATTAACAAGTATCATATTTTTGCTGACTGTATTCAAACTATTCTTTAACTTCAGCAGTGATAGATTTCATTGATAATTGTAAGTCTAAAATTGATCATAAGTTTTTATGTCACAATATTATTTGGACAGTTATGTCACACACTTAAGATAAATTTTAAACTTATGAGAAATTCATGACAGAGTTTAGCTTCACTAAACTAAACCTTTTCCATGAGTATTTTTTAACTATCTTGACAACAGTGGATTTCTGATATTTGATTAGTTGGTATGCCAGTTGAGATAATTCATGACTTTCTAAACTTTCATTGCTAAAACCAATCAGAATAGGTAAAAAAGCCTTAGTTGTCATGGTAGTTAAGACAATTCTCAAAATTAATGCTCAAAATTTAGACAGTTGTTATTCATATGTTACAGGAGCATGTTTTGATGGTTTTAAGATAATATTATTGAAGTTTTACAGATTTTTGTTGTATTTAATTTTTCTTTGTATTAATGACATTTTATTGCATGAATCCAGAAATAAATGCAGAATTCTGATGCACTGATTGGCATTGGCAAAATTATCATATTTGTGTTGATCTCTGAAAGATTTCCAATGTCTTTTGAATTTCAAAACTTTCCTGGAAACAGTAAACTTATAATTATTCCTGTTATCATAGAATCTTCATGGTTTTTAAGCATTAAACAATTCAAACGAAAATTAAACAATAATTGGATACAAAAACTAATCAAGATAGGGCATTATATTTTATAAAATGGTTATGATTTACTTTCAGTGGATGTCATTGTGGTATTGGGACATGAAAGATTGTACAACGAATTGAAGAGAGATATGCCTGAGTTTGTAAAAGTTGTGTCGTTACCCAAGTCTGGTGGAGTGAGTTTTTTTTTGAGCTTCGTAAAATATTAGTTTTTTTGAGTGGCCAAATATGAAAACAACCTTTTTTATGCCCCCAAAAATAAGTGACAGGGGCATTTAGTTTTACCCTCGTCCATACATACCTCCATCTGTCAATTTTCCTCAAAAATTTCTCGGCTTGTGTATGTTGGATTGATTTGATATTTGGTCTGAAGCATTATCAGGTTGAGTTGTACTTTTCAGGTCTGTCATATGTCTACTTCCTGTTTGCTGGAGCAGGCATCTGTGTCCCAAGGACATATTTTCTCTATGTTTAATTTTAAAAGGGTTGTATGTGTATAGATATTGTTGACTTGGAAAATGACTGAAATAAATTTCCCTGTGGGTTGAAACACATTTCATGAGAAATGTTTTTCATCACTGGTGTTGTAATATTTTTTATATTAAGTGCTATTCAAATTTCAAAAAATCACTTTATCAAATCAAATTCTATGAAAATTCAAACTGCCACATTTATGTATACATGTATCTATCTTAAAATTGATGCCCATTGATTAATCAGTATGTCTTACTCTAAGGGATCTGATATTCTGACCCTTTCCCAATGGAACAAAGACATACATTTTACCAACTGAGTCACAAAATTCTGAATCCATATGTTATCTGGATAAAAGTTCTTGATAGACTTACTAAGCTGAAAGTTTCCTTAATAAAGAAAGCTTCAGTGCATTAAAGTGAATCATATAAATTTTAAGAATTTTCATGACATGTATTAATATCTGGGCATTCCTCTAAAAGCAAAACTATACTTTTCAGATACTTGGAGTAACCCAATAGCCAATTTTCCTGCAAAAAATGACAATAATGATACTTTTTTGTTTGTATTTGTGGCTCGTCACGATATGGATGAAATATTGCAGACGTGGTGTTAAACACCAATTAATGTATTTGTGGCAGAAGGATTTGTTCCTGTTATATTTTTTATTAAATATTTGATGTGAGTGGTTGATATTGGAAGATCCTCAACCAGAACCTGGGTCTCTGGCTGAAGTAAACTCAAAAACTGTTTTCGAACTTGACTGAACTATGCAAGTTCCAATAGATAGGAGAACATCAAAAGACCTACCTATCGACCTCATTTTTGAAAACCAGAGCAAAAAAGGTTTTTGGTCTTATTGTTGATAAATAGGTTAACAAAATTAATTACTAGTTACAATTATTAAGAATCAAATTATTAATACATATTTCACAAGTGTAACATTAACCTTGTGGTGATAACAGGACTTGTTGTGACTTTTATAAGAATTTCTTGGGAAGTTCTGATATATACATATAATATTACACTTCATGACAATTTATTTCCTCAACAATTTTCTTGGTATCAAGAACGTGAATTGCTTACAAATGAATATTTGTTTGATCATGTTAAGAAGATTCAGCAATGCTCCATTTCCAGGTTTCAAGAAAGTAAAAATCAGATATCTGTTCAAGAGGTTTCTTTCAATAGATTTGGTTGATTGTCATGTTTTATGAATAGTTTCACATTTTGTATTATTGGGGCCTTTTACAGATCCATTATAGTATGGACTCTGGTTCATTATTGAAGGTCAAAATGGGACCTGTAGAAGATAAATTTCGACGGTTATTTGATGGATATCTGTCCATGGACAATCATGCCACATCTCCTTCATTTATATTTGTTAAATTGATGAAGTAATCATTTTAAAAATCAAAATTATTGAGTATATGTTGTAGGTTGTAGAAAGAAACCAACACCAGAGAGGTGATTCTAGAGACCAGAGAGTCAGAGAATACTTCTACGGACCAAAGAAAAATGGAGATGATTCCTTCTTCCCTCATCCTACAGAAGTCAGTTACAATGATATAAAATTATATAAAATTGGAGGTAAAGTTAATTAGTGCAGCAGTGCATCAAAATTATTAATTGGTCTTTATAAATATATCACAAAATACCAATATCAATTTAATGCACTGCACTGCCATTTTGTTGACAACTCGGTAGCAGTGCTTGAATTAAAAATGTTTGAAATCTGATTATAGTTACAATGAAAATAAGCACAAGAATTAGAACCAAAACAATCTAAATAAACAAGTCCAAACTAAGCTTAGGGTTACCTCTGCGTCAGAAGGAAGGGCCTTAGAAATTTACTGTATTTTTTTAATCAATTTTGAATGGAAAAATAAAAGGCATTTATGTAATGAGTCATGTCAAGACAAAAATTCTGGGCTCTGAATGTCTTCTGGGATTAAAATCCATCAGCAGTGACATACACCCAGTTTTAGTAATCGATATCAATATCAATTTGATGCACTGTATGGCCATTTCGTTGATTGATAACTCGTCGGCAGTGGTCAAAGTCAGAATGTTGGAAAATCCAATTAAAATTTAAGAATTGATACAATGATTTCTGCACTTATAAACACCATCCTTTGAATTGCATATTGTATATTGTATCAAAAGAAAATAAGGAACCAATAGAAAGTTTCTCATTTAATCATTTAATGAAGTGACAATGGTGAACTAAAACAGTTGCAAACTAGTGCCAAGAGATCTAATGCATAAGACTGATCAGGTACTATAAGGTATGAATTTGGTCTAAATATAAAAATAGGAGATTTGACGTGATTGTCCATGAGACAGCCACCCACCAAATGACAGTAAAACTTAAACTTCTACAGGTCCCATTACGGCCTTCAACAATGAACCGGAGTCCATAAAATAACGGAAGCTGTAAAAGGCCCTGAAATTCAAAATGTGAAACTATACATAAAACACAACAATGGACCTAATCTATTGCAGAAACAGTGAAAAAATTTAAATAAATGACTAATTAAACAACGACAACCACTGGACTACAGGTTCCTTGCTTGGGACAGGCACATAAGTATGTGCCAGGATTTAACTGGTTTATGAGCACTCAACCCTCCCCCTTTAGCCTATGAGATAAATGCTGACAATGTTTACTGGTTGGTAATACAATGTATTACATCAATTTTTGCAATAAGATATCTTGAAATATTATATAAAATGGGCCTTAACACTGCTACTTTTTTAATTCTTTTTATTAATTTTATAGAAAATAGTAGTTTCAAACAAATTTATGTTCTGGATATATAGAATGCAGCCATATAAGCTTTCATATGATTTTTTATTTAGTTATTCTTATATTTTACATAACATTTTAAACAGTTTAGAACACTACCACAAAAGAAATGTTTCCTAAATTTTCATATACCTTTAAAATTAAAAGTTTAAAAAGTTCCAGTTGGAATTATTGGACAAATTCTAACCATCAGGTAAATTTATTGAGCAATTTTGCAAAAGAATTAAACATATTTTGCATAAAAATAGAAACTTGATGATACTTTGGGATTAAATTCAAATCTTTATTATCTTAAATTTTCATGATCAGATTTTTCTGGGACAATTATTAAAGAGTTTTAGGGATATTTAACCTTTCATGTTCTCTTTCCATATAAGATAGCAATCCTGACTATTGAAATATATTATACCTTGAACCTTGACAATATGGAAATATTCCATAGTCTCTGAAGAAAAAATTCATATTTTTGCTTAAAACAAAATTTGAAAAAAGTAAGAATAAGATTGACACACAGTCAGCCAGAATAAAAATATAATGTTCATGTATATAATAATTTAATGCTTATTCTTTCATTTTGTCCATTTCCTGTTTCACCCAGAGAAGTTTTAAATTTTGGCACAATTCTTGTCACTTAAACGGAGATGTAATACCTTTTTCTTTACATCATGACACATTTGCCTATAATTATTATAATGCTAGAAAACTAACTTTATTAAATGTAAAATATAAAAGTTAGATTTGGTACACTTTTATTTTAGCACCTGCCTTACCGGACTCCATGTTACCCCTGGGTATGAAGACACAGGACAATAAAACTAAACTGGTCCCACTACAACCAGGTAATGTTGTAATAAGAAGTTTTTAAAGTTTTCATTTCTTGAATTTTCAATTTGTATTAAGTGGAATAGGTGCTAGTATTTTCTTATCATAACATGTCATAAATAGCATTCTGGTTTTTTTTTTAATTTAAATTATGACCATATCAAAGAGTATACAATATGCACTGCAAATTGATTTCTTTCCAAGACAGGCAAAAAGATTCTTTTTTGTTATAAAAACTAAAAAGTAAATGCTGCTTCTCCACAAAGCATGCAGCATTTGGGAGTAAGAGCAAAGACTAGTTGACCCAGAGTCGAAATAATGTGTCTGGGTAAAGTGGCTGATCTTCCTGTGGACTGCTGCCTTTGGGAGTAAACACATCACAAAGTCGGCTCACTCTGTCGGTCTAGTACAAAGCAGAGTTTATTCATCATCATTCATTAATATGCTCTGGTTCTGAATATGCATGAAATATATGCCGCTGGACATTAAATAACATTCATTCATTCAATTAATTTGATTAGTAGTTAATCACTGATAAAATTAAGAGTATTTCAAACAAAAGGGGGCAATCATTTCAAATTCTGCTTATCAAGGCAAGACTGTGTTTTAAGCCAAATTATTGATAAGTTCTAGTATGAAATTTGATTTGACGTGCTTTTTTCACAGGAACCAATATTTTACACCATGTATTCAGCGTAAGTACAGCGAAGTCAGTGGATGACAATGTTTTGGAGTATAATGTTTATGGCCACGTTGTTATGTGAGTATCTAGGATATTTGTAATGATTTATGATTTGTTTTATAATAGCTGCCCTTGACCTCAACGGCAAAGTTTTAAAAGAAAGAATAAGGAATGCATGCCAGAAAGAGACGATCCACACCTTATATACGTTTAAAACAAATATTAAAATACCAAAAAATTTACATTTAGCAGACAGGCTAGGGGCTAAAATTAAGAAGAAAAGTCAAACTTAATGAATTTCTAGTTACTTTCCTGGTCCAAATGAAACAATTCATTATGTAATGATCCCCATTAGAGGTTAAATATAAAGATAGCAATAACTTAATAATTGAATTTTAAAAATTTCAGTGCTAGAAAGACATAAACTGTATCTCTCCTACATTCATTCCAAATAGCATCTCTGACTTCCAACCAAAAAACATCGGACCTTAAGGGAAAATCACTTATACTTTATGTCAGAGTTTGTTGGAACGGGTAAAAACGTTATGAAAGAAAAACTGTCTGCCATATTCTTATAAAATAGTGCTTATTTTGTAGATTGAAAAAAGTGCAAGTAAGTTGCAATAATACTTTTTAGCAATCACAATGTATTTTAAGCAGCCGCGAGTTTTAAATTCTCTACTGGGATTTTACATTGTAAATTCAGCCATTTGTTTGCCAGAAGTGGCTCTTTGGATGCGTTAGCACGACACTAGGAGTACACATTGTCAACGCTGCGTAATAAAGTAATTAAACTATAATAAGGTAACTTGCAAAAATTGTTGAGGCGCACCTGAATGGTAATTTAAGAGTGATTTTTCTTATGTGAATCACAAGAGAAGGTCCGAAATGAAATGTGTGCATTTTTTTTAAATTACCTTATCTAGGTCAAACTTAAGCACTCCCGCCCAAAACGAAGATGGCCGACCCTCAATGTTAAATCTCCGTAGAGAAATTCAGGGACAGATAATAGTACGTAAAACGTTATTTCATAGCGTAAAACACAAACCGTTTACCGTGGGATAATTCTTTCTTTTGATTAAAAATAAATACAAAGGCAGAAACGCACAAATAATTTTATAAAGCTCGAAAATCACACTCCACAAAAGCCTGACATAGAGTATAAATGTATATGTATCTGTATAAATCATTCAAGCAAAATGTTTGGTTGAAATATCTTTAAATTCATTGGTTTTCTTTTATTGTTCAAAGTACTATACAAAATATAATGCAAATTAAATAATTGAAATGAAGTGATGGTGTTCGGTGCCATCTTAAGCTCTGTGGAGTATTTACGGTACAATACAATTGACAGACACAACACGAACTTTCTTACCTACCTGGGAATGGACCTGTCCACGATACATCTGAATGGCCCTATATATCCTGGGCTGCGTTCCTTTTACTTGAATCTAAAACATGTTTCAGAATCGCGATTCAGCAAATCCAAATTTAAAAAACGTAATGTTCCATAAACTGATTTCGGTTATGATTTCAGTTTGAATCATTGGTCTCTTATATTTCACATGATTCGAAACCTTGCTTCCTTTTAATTTAAAAGAAACGCTAAAACATATAAATGATACGGAATCATGTTTCAGATACACGTGAAAAAAACCAAAACGCACACGGGTTAACGGTAAAAAATAATTCTTATTGAGTTATAATGGGAGAAGTTAATAAATTAATTTTCTGAAATGCAGATTGATCTTTTACTTAAACAAAAGTGGAATAAGCTATAGGTATAAATTTTTCATTAAAGACTCACAGACATTAAATAATGGCATAAAATAGGGTTGATTGATTGACTGCCTGTTGCTTAACGTCCAGTGGCAAATAGTTAATGAATATTCAGGACGAGAGCAATGAGTGATGATAGATGAACCCTGCATTGTACTAGGCTGAAACGCTGAGCTAGATTTTAAACGAGCTAGCTCTCGAAAACAACGGTTTGATACTATTCTGACACTGGGCCAACCAGTTATAACCGGTGGAATTGGCGTTCCGGTAAGTCAAATATCGGTTCTTTGTAAACTTTAATTTATCAAGTCTGAAGTGTCCAGACTAAAGATCGAAACTGAATAACTATAACATTTCAACAAATATAAATATAACACAAAACAATAAATAGATTAATGTCACTAATGAACTCAAACTGTAAATTGTCTCTGACGGCTTATTAGCGTTACATGTAATTTCACGTAATCAAAATATTTTTTATATAAATATGACCGGGATATAAGAAGCATTGGTTATCAATTTTCTAAATTTGAAATTCGGACAATATTTGGACGATTTATCTGTAATTGATAACCAATATGACCGGGATATAAGAAACATTGGTTATCAATTTTCTAAATTTGAAATTCGGACAATATTTGGACGATTTATCTT
>JARWCS010361088.1:0-10623 GCA_034783895.1 Geukensia demissa | reverse complement strand
AATATATACCAATAGATAAAAAATCTATCAAAATAACTTTCATTTTCTAAAATTTATAAATCCTTTGAGCAAAAACAGATATAATGGAAAACAACAAAATTTTCAAATTTTCCAAATGAGTGGAGAAAAACTAGGAGCATGTATAAAAAATCAGAAATATACAAAAGTTACCAGAAGTTTTTGTACATTACATTTTATAAGAATAATGAAGAATCCCTCAAATGATTTTTCCAAAATTAGTAAAAGTGAGAGACTCAGGTCATGAAACATACATTAACAGTACATCAAATCTAATGGTGAAATCTGATTGGTCAGATAACTGCTATGATGTCACATCAGAACTATGTATTATCCAAATTTACCAATTATTGCCATGACGTGCACAGTATGGCAACAGGCATGGGATTGGAATTGGAATTGGATTGGAATTAATTGGAATTTCATGATATTGTATTTTTCATGACAATACAACTATTTAAGATATTGCAATGCAAAAAAATATGAACAGAAAAAGTTGGTAAAATGATATTAAAACGTCAATGTTAAATAGTAAATGGAAAAAATTTGAGAACTTTGAACATTTGACAAAAAATAAAAAATGTGACTTTTCTGATAAAAACTGTATAATAAGTAGGGCGGCCAAAGAAGAAAAAGTTGCTTAATTAAGAAGTTTAAATTACCATCATACCTCACAGATGTTTGCACAGCTAGTTGAAAAGCATAATTATTCTACTTTCAGAAACAACTTGGCATAAAACTGAAAGTTGGTCAGACATTTAAATGTTAGGGAAATGATGTTACCCTAAATTTTCTAAGAAGGGTATCTGATAAAATTGTTATAAGCATGGATTTGTAATGGTTTATTTACAAAAATGCATATTTAACAAGCCATGCCCATGTATGTAAGCTGTAGATCATATTTTGCTGGCATATATTCTATATTCTTTTTTTTTAGGGTATAGGGAAGCATAGTTTGCCAGAATATGAAAATGCATGAATAGATTCTGATACATGTACTTGATTTAGGCATAACAATGGGTTTCTAGTTTTGAATAACAGGTTACTGGGACATCCACAAAAGCATAGCTTTCTTTTGTATATTAACTATAAAATGTTTAACATTATCTGACCTATAATTATCAAAAGATTTCTTTTTTATGATTAGAAAACAAGTGTTTTACAAAATTGTCATGACATTAATTAGCTTTGCAACCCAACTGTCAAATTACATGTATAACCTGTAAATTGGTTCACTTGAAGCTAGGGTAGAAGTCAAGTGCTAGCTAAATCTCAGTTATTTTGATTGCTGACGTTAACCTTTTATCAAAAAAACAAATTGTGGTACCAGTTGTAAAAAAATATAAGGAGGAAGCTAAAGAAAGCCCTAGGTTCAAACAAAAGTTGACAACTCAACAGACGTTTCAATATAAAAACATGATACATATTGTACATAAAAAAACTAAAACCAAACATACAACAAAGGACAATGAAGAACCCACTTAAAACTGGGGGTAAATTGAGGTAGTCTTGAGGTTAGGCAGTCCCTGCCTCTTTGAAGACAGCAGCCATATTGGCCATTTTCCAATCCAGTATTAGTCATTTCAGAGCAAAGAGAAGAATTAAAGGGATTACAAGCTTTAGATGGAGAAAGTGAACAACCTTTTTTAAGCATGATATTTTTCTATATTTAATTCTTTTTTTTTATTTTAGCATTAAGATATGGCAGAAGTTTTACCACCAAAGCCTGGCTCTGGTAGAGCAGGGAGCCCAACTAAAAGAGTAACTATGACAACACCACAGAGTCCAGGAAGTGGTAGGCAGTCTATGACTCCAGGCAGTGGGAAACACACACCAACAGGTTCAGATTATATGAAACCAGTGGTACGAAGTGCTGTGAGGCGATGGAAGAGACTACATGAACAGAACATGATGGAGAAGCTAGTTGGAATGAGGAATGAAAAGAAAAATAATACCAGAAGTTCCAGGGAGGATGCAAGGAAAATGGCTAGAAAAATTCCAACAGAAATTCTGGCAAAACAGTGGCTAAATGATAATGAGGCTACCTTAGAAGTCAGAGCCTATCTTGTTGACAAAGTCCTTCCTACTCTGATTTTAGGTGTAGAAAAACTTTTAACAGAAGCTGATAAGAAGGGATTGACAGAGGAGAATGAAGAAGATCCTAATTTTAATCCAATTAATTTTCTTGCACAATATTTAATGAGAAACAATCCTAAGTACAGTAATTTCTCCGAGGCATCACCTTATGTAAGAGGACTAAGGGAAGTTGCTGAGGAATTGAGGAAACAGCTGTTTAATATTGAAGATAACAGGTTTGTGTAATAATCTTTTAGTAGTAACGTTCAAAACTTGTAAGGTTTCCATGACATAGAGAGAGGGTTGTGAAATGAATTAAATGTATTTTATTTTTAATCCTTGCTTATCTTATGCCAGGTTGTTTTGATTTTGACACCTCAAAGTTTTGTCCAGAAGAATACAAGAAGTTTGTTAATTTAATTTTTGTACTGTTCGAAATTGACTGGATTATGACATTTAAATACATGAATAGAATACATACATATAGGATCAAACTGAATATATGTTTTTATCTCATTGGATAAATAAAATCAGTGTAAATTTATTCCTAAATAATCATCAATCAATATTTATGATTTAGATTAGCAAGAATCAAAGCAGAAGCCAAAAGAAGGAGAGAAGAGAGAGAAAAACAAGAAAGGGTCAAACAAAAAGAAAGAGAGAGACGAGAAAATGCATTTATGGAACAGTTTAAGGAATGGAATTCACATCCTGAAGGTCGAGTGGAACTGTCATTGGTAAAAAACCTTTCAAATTTGTCTTTAAAATTTAGCTTTTAAAGTTGTTAGCCCAAACAAAAAAGGTTTACTTACAATAATTTAACTATGTAGAAATATGAAGAAAACAATTTCCTGGTGTATGTTTACGAAACTACATATTTAACATTATTAGCCACTGTTTGGCATCATACTTTTCAGTCTGTTTTTACAAAAGCTTGGTATGTCTTATCATTTTCTCACTGGTATGGGCAAATATAGTCCTGGCAAACATTTCACAAAAGGTCGTAAGTGTTACAAGTGGTCGTAACTTACATGGTTATACAGGACTTAAGAGTAATCGCAAGTCCTACGACTTTTTGTGAAACATTTGCCCGAGGAAACAGACAGTGACCTAATTATGATTAAAATAAACATAAAGTTGATTGTACACAACAAATGCATGTATAAGATTTTCTTCAGTAAGGGAATTATGTGTTAGCTTTTTCTATTAGACTAGCAATCAGTTACATTTTGATATAAAAAACAGTTTGGATGTTAATCTCATCATACAGTTAAAGTCACATGGAGGGTCACCTCTGGTAAATTGAAGTACAGGGGTGCTGCTATTTTGAAATCACAGGTATGTCTGGTGGAATTATGGCAAAAACATTAATAAAATTAAATCTTGCTTTTGCTTAAATAGGTACAGAATGCATTGAGGTCATTTTCTGAGATAGCTGAGGCGACCTTCCCAGAAGAACTGAGAGATGCTGCTAAATTAAGCCACAGCCTGGAGGCAACAGATGAGAGTGGAAAATGTCTAATGGTCAAAGATTTTGCTAAAGTATGCCATAATTTTTTTTGGAAATTTTTTTGTACAACTGGTATTCTGCAGGGATGGCCATGTTTATAGCATCTTTAATTATGCTGTCATTCATTGATCAGAAATGATGGATTGATTAATTGAATGTTGCTTAAGGTCCAGTGGCAAATGTTTTAGGCATTTTCAGAACAATAGCATATGAATGTTTGATGATGAGATGAACCCTGCATTGTACAAGGCTTGATTTTTAATATGCAAGCTCACGAAAGCAAAGACATGTCACTTTACCTAGACACATTATTCTGACTGTTTGGACCAGCCAGCCATTGATCTTACGTCTAAATGCTGCTGGCTTAGCAGAGAAGCAGCAAATATCAGTGTTAATGTTTTGGGTTTGACCCTCAGGGGATTGAAACAACAACCTTCCACACTGGAGACTACATGCTAACCATTACACCACCTAGGTGGTTAACCAGAAAAGAATAGAAATGTTCAAACATTTTTCAACCACTATATCAGTCACTTCAATAAATTTTCATATTATTTTTTTTATTTTTAAATTTATGCAAAGTCAGGATTTTAGTTATTTCAGCCACAGTGACTTTGTAAATTCTTACAGCTGTAATTAATCAAAAGAAAGAGTTAATGACATGTTCTTAATTTAACTGATAGTATGACATATTTATGTTAAATTAGTCTGTGGTTGTGTCCACATATTTGTAGGGTATGAAAGCAATTTATGAAGTATATTGTAACAAATTTTTATCCAATTGTGTGTGGTAAAAACCTGAACTGTTTTCAAGAATTACATAAATTTGTTTATTTTTCAGTATCTGAGTATGTTTGTAGAAGACTTAGGCAGAGATTTATTTGATGAGTTTATGAAACACTTGACAAGATGTGCTATATCCTACCGAGCCTCAGCAGAACGAGAAAACAGGAGGATAGCACTGACTAATCTGTTTATATCTTGTGACCACAGCGGCGTAAGTTTAGTATATAGAGATATATTTGTATGTATACAAAACTTTAAAAGCACATAACCCAGAGAAATTTGGACATTTTCAATTTTTGTTTCAATATTTTGGCTACAATCTGTTTGTTAAAGAAAGAAATGCAAGGCACTGTTTTCTTAAAGAACTTGTTTCGTGCCCCACGAAAATCCACTGAAATAAAGTTGACAGCTAAACGATAAATTATGCAGTGCACAATCCAAAACAGATCTGGATTGTGTTTTTCTGGCATATCTTTCATATTCTCTCTTTTAAATTAGAATAGAATACATTCAGTTATTTATATTTTACACGTATAATTATACAGGACTCTCATGGACTATTTTGAAAATGGGCTTAGTTATAAACTTTTGTAGAAAAATTCTTCATCTGTTCATCCATGAAGATTGTAAGCACTCTAGCAACTTTATTTCTTCTCAGATTTGGATGGAATTCATAAAAAGCTTTATATTGATTCTTATACAGATAAAGATTAATGGTTGATTGATTGTTGGTTGCTTAAAGTCCAGTGGCAAATATTTCATGCATATTCAGGAGGAGAACAAGTTCAACAATGATCAAAATTATCAAAAGTGGGGATGGGGTGGGATACAACAGGGCAACAGCATTTGACTGCCACTCGAAAATGGGAAGAATTGGTAGGGACGAAAAATTTAGCCTTTTTGTGGCGGCATTAGTCTTCTCTTTTTTCGAAATCTACAAAAGGGATCTTTAACGTGCATGGTGTGTGGCATTTTCCACACATGTCACCAACTATGGTCCACTGCCAGGCTTTCCATATTATGACCTGGCAGCCCCCAACGCGAGGGCTCCCCTATCCGCCACCTTGGGATTGTGCTGGGACACCTCTGTGTGTCGGAACCCTGGTGACTACTCAGGTTCCCAGTTTACATGAGACAGTCATCCAAAAAATTTAAATCATAAACTTCTACAGGTTGCCCTTCAATAATTCCATAACTGTAAGAAATATGTAGGCATACACTTCAAGCATGGGGATATGTTTTACTGTATCCACACAGCATGAGAAATAAAGACAGTCTTTTGTAGGAATTTTGCCCCATTGAATACTTAAATATTGTTGAATTTTGAGTTAGTGGTCCAGAAATTTTATTTTTTGTTAAATATGGAATAAATGTATACAAAATCTTGTATGGATGTTGACAAGTTCAAAATTGGGCATGGTTCAAAGGTTTTGTAGGCATTACATTTAAATGCCATTGAAAACTTAAAATTTGTCAAATTTTGGCTGGTAAAATCCCTCTATATACTAGTTCATTTTGTGTTTGATGTAGATAGAATTTATAAAACTTTTGTTTAAACAAAGTTTGAAAAATACAAGAAAGGCATGTTGTAAAATACTGTTCTATATTTAATGTATTTTATGACGTGAAAGTGTATGCTATATTTATAAATGATTGGTTATTTCATTTCAGATTGGTTTGTTAGACAGACACAGAATCCTGAGTTTGTTTGAGAATTTCTGGGACACAGTGAAAGATGACATCAAACAGAATATCAGAAACCCAAGAAGATGTAAGTAGAAAGCCTCGTCCAGACATTGAAATACAGTCAAACCTAAGTTTTAGTAACCTTTATTGAGATAAATCTTCCATTAAAAGGCTCAATTTTGTATTCCCCATTGCCCAGCTTTATTAATGGACCACTATTAAAAGATCAGCTGTTTGGTAAGATCTCTTTCCTCTAAACCTTTTTATAAGGTTAAATTGATTGTATTGCTCACAGAAATAGATAATATCCCTTTGATATTGCTTTTTTGAGGAATATCACCCATGTTATAAATCTTTTAAGTTGAAAAATTAAAGAAAATGTTGTCCTTTTAAAAAATTAGAGACTCTTATCAGTCTAGATTATGCAGAGGCACATGTTTAAATGAAACTTTTGTGTTAACACTATCTCAAACATGTAGTTGTGCAGATTAATACGTCTATTGACATCCTTGAGAATCTTCATCATTATGCACTTATTTAGTCACAATTACTCCTAACCTTAACCTGTTTTGTTAGTTTTTGCATAAAGCCTGTAATCTTTGTTCATAACTACCTGTTTGTGTCAAAAAAATGTGACTGGAAAATTAGTCAGTGTAAATTTTTCAAATTTGACCTTTGAACCAGGGCCCGTTGTGGAAGTGGATGAAGTTCCTGACACATACAGTGATGACGAAGATGTCACAACCTCTGAGAAACCGACAAGTGACTCATCATTAACAAAGACTTCCTCTGAGGGTAAGTATCAATATTAAGTTCCAGTATACCTTATGCCAATAAACCATTCTTTAATTTGTTTTATTTGGTAATTTATACAAATATAATAGAACAATTCAGTTTGTCTTCCTAAATATCTGTAGTCAGTGTTGAAATTAATCATAAGCAATCCAAACATATATAGACATATGAAATAAGTTAGGCAAAATGTTGGATTTTTTTTTAGATTAATAAAGATAATACATTGTGGCATTGATTTGACAGTGACCTTTATTTTTATTTGGGCATTTTATTCTGACACCTGCATGAGCTTATGCATGAATTTTTCAGTTTCTAATTTTTGTTCTTTTTTTGCATGGTGTTTTATTTTCATTTCTGTGTTTCCATTTCCGTGTTTCATCACCATTAGTGAAAACAGAAGTACAAGCACCAACTACTCAACAGGAGGTGCAGAAACCTGAAACTCCTCCAAAACAGGAGGAAGATAAACCTAAAACTCCACCTCCAGAAGGAAAGGCTGTGGAACAAAAATCTGAAAGTAAAACCGAGGAAGAAAAGAAGATAGAAGATGTTAAAAAGGAAGATGAAAAATCAACTGAAGAAACAAAGGTAACTGGGGATGTCAAATCTGAAGATGGAAAGAAAACTGAGGATGCTAAAAAAACTGATGAGAATTTGCCGAAGGCTGATGATACCAAAACAACTGAGGAAACCAAGCCTTCTAAAGAAAAATCTGAAAAAGGTGAAGAATCTCAATCTGCAGAGGAGGTTAAACCATCTGAAGAACAAAAACCTGAAACAGATGTGGTAAAATCTGACAACAAACAGGAGGATGGTAAGAAAGCAGAGGTTTCAAAAGAGGAAACAAAAACTGAAGAAATCAAAACAAAAGACAAAGAACCTGACATGAAAGATTCAGTTGGAGAAGGAGAAAGTGTTAAGAAGGAAGAGAAACCAGTGGATACTAAGTCTGAGATGGCAAAGGTTGAGACTGCAGGTGAAAAGGTTGCAGAGAAAAAAGCTGAAATACAAACTGAAGAAACAAAAATACAAACTGAAGAAACAAAAACAGATAAAGGAACAGAAGCTAAAGATGTGGTTGAAAAAACTGAGGAGGTTATACCTGCTTCTAAAGGTAAAAAACTGAAATAATTTCATCCTAAAAATAAAAAAACTTGAAATGTAAAAGAATGTTATATTGAGAAAACCTAACATAAGCCTAAATGGGAAGGTTGAAAAATCTACCAGAAAATCCACTTTAATTTACAGCTTACACTTAAAATAAACAAATTTACAGGTAAAATCTACAAAGATTATTCCTGCATCTGAAATTCAGAAAATTACTTTACTGTCTTCAAAATCCAAAAATCAAACAGACATCTATTTACCAAAGGTCAAAATTTCATCAACTAATGCATTGAAAGAAAAAATTCTAACAAACAGCATATTTCATAATAAATTTACAACTATACCTTGAATCAAGGATATTCAATTGTTTGAATTAAAACTATGTTGAAATTGGATTTGGCTATTTTTTTATTAATTTTAAATTATTAGTTACTTGAAGGATCACTTTTTTTTTTTTTTTTTGTTGTCGAACAGTAAAGGGTATTTTTAAATCATGAAATATAAAAATATCCCATTATGGTTATTGTTTCAATAAACCTAAAATTGCAAAATACTTTAGACTTGTAAGTTTGTAGATTTTAGAATGGACAATGCTGTGTTTATTATAGTTTGCAGCCTCTGGAGAAACACGATGGTACACAATATTGATTACTGTTCATGGCAAAAGAACATGCTTATTAACACATCATCATTTGATTTGCATGAAATTACTTTAATTGCATGAATGTTGATTTGTTGATTTTAGTTTGCATTGAATAATTTCATAATAATAAGTTTGCACAAATTTCCATTCTATCCAGAAATGAACCACTTATATATGCATTGAATTTCTAATAATTTTTGTTCACAAAATATCTATTGTGATTTATGAATCTGCCATATTATCATCATTTTAATCTCATTCTAAATGTAACTTTCCATAGATATATTACACATTCCATTTCCTGAATGAATTTGTCCAAATGACCTTGGGTCAATCGGTGTAAATGGTGTCGTTTTTCATTGTGGCTTCCAAATATTAGTATAATAACATCAGGTTTTTGCAGGAAAATGCACTAACTGGCAATCCTTCTATTAAAGCTATGAATATTGTAAACATTTTATATGAAAAGGTAGCTCTACTCTCTACTGACTTTATACAGCAAAACTTTAAAACACAACTTCAAAATTCTTAAGAAAATGTAGCATTCAAACAATGGAGATTTTTTGTTAATAAATTATATAATTTTGTTATACCATGGGAAAATGTTTTATTCACATAGTTTTTGGCTACACAATCTATAAAATCATCCACATTTTCTAGGCTAGTTTTGACCTTTAATTAGACAGATTTATGGAGATAAATTGTTGTACAATCAAAATTTGCTACTCCAATTCAAAAGGCTCAGACACCATGGTTGCCTTGAACCTTTTTTTCATCTATTCAGCATTGAACAATGATTATTTTAGAACTCCTCTAACATTCTAACTTGAAGAACAATTTTTTTGGTCCCTCGGGTGTTTTGAGTAATTGAAGAATTAAGGTATTTTTTTTTAAGTAAATTAAGACAATTTTAATAATGTAAAGAATGAAAATAATTGCAGTGTCTCAATTACACATTCCTGTTTTGAACAGAATCAGAAAACAACATCAGTAGAGAGAAATCAGAGGTGACAGTCCAATCTGAGACAACACAACCACTTGGAAGTGTCAAGTTTGCTGAGGGTACAGAATTTGACAGGGAAAGAACAGGTATAATTGTAGACTTTTTAACTTTTCAACGATGATAATTGTTCTTTGATGTCTTTTTCGTTGTAAATAAGTCAGGCATGTATTGTTGTGTAAACTTTTTTAAAAGTCTGATACCTTTAAACCTTTTAACATTCAATCATGATATGAACATGTTGGTTGTGCTAATTCATCCCTTGGAGTATGTGTTAGTGTGTCATATGGCATGTGTTCTTGGCCTCAATTTTCATGGTCCAGCATATGTTCTTGGCCTCAATTTTCACAGTCCAGCAGCAGAGCATAAGTTTAAGTCTTGGATTATTTTCTCAAGTGCTTTCAATGGAGTAAACTTTCTAGACTTTTTTATGATTGTCAAAAAATTTATATAATTTATGAAGAAATATTTTTTAAGGGGTAGGTTCATGATATGGCTGAAATACTGCCAATGTGGCGATAAACAACAATCAATCAATCAATTTATTTAAAGGGATAACTGTCTTGTGTTGAATGTTGAACAAGTGAGCAGAGCTGTGAAATATTGGTATCTGTAGTATTGAAAGCTTGGCAGATTGCTTTCATTTTTAGTAAGTTTGTTGGTCATAATGTCAATAATTAATGTGTAGATGTGCGTACTATCCAGCCATATCAATCTGTCAATATTTTTAGAAGTCCTGATTCATTTATCATATCACATAAATTTGACATCCATCCAGAAATGTGAAAGCATGGGTTATTTGAATGTGGTCTTTTTTAGTTCGCCTCTACGAAATAGAGGGGGACTATTGGAGTACCCTCGGCGTCCATGTCCGCGTCCGCGTCCCCGTCCACAGCCAGATCTTTGGATTTACAATACCTACATTCATATTAATTAGTATGCAGATGCATGAGGTCACGACCTTTCACCACACTAAAAATTGAGGTCACATGACCTATATTT
>JARWCS010361077.1:0-10623 GCA_034783895.1 Geukensia demissa | reverse complement strand
CCGTCGTTTTTTTTTTTTTTTTTTTGTTTTTTTTTTTTTTTTTGTCTTATGTAAAAGAATTCGAATACATCAAAGGAGCAGACAGGAATTATTAAGTCAGAAAACAGACAAGACCATGACCAACAAATTGAAAGAAAGACAAACATAGTACACACAACACTACACTGAAAACTAAAGCTGGAGTAACACGAACCCTACAAAAACCAGGTTGAGTTCAAGTGCTCTGGAAGGGGTAAGCAAACTCTGGTTTGCTATTGTAAGTGCAAATTATTTGTCTTAGAATTCAAAGGCAAGATAGAAATAAATTTCACGTGTAATTGTTACGATTGTGTATTTCAATTTTTGGGTTTTTGTTTCAATCATACATTTAAGTCCTAAAGTTAGTGATTTTTGTTTTTGTTCACGAGGAAACAATTTTCAATATTTATGGAAAGAGTGGTGGGATGAAAGGAAATTGATTTAAAAGGCAAAAGACAAAGGACAAGGTAAAGGTAGTCCCAAAAATGGGCTTAAATTTCAAAATGTTAGAAGCGAAGGTATACATGGATAAAATTTAAAACATGTATATACAGCATTGATTGTACATCGAAAGTGTTCTACACTAAACTCGTCTAGTCGTAACTTGTACAGATTTCTCATTTTCCCCAATTTTGTTCGAAAACTCGCCGTTATTGGCAATTTTCAGTACAGAAACTATAGGACACATTCTTGTTCAGTCAAAATATTTCCATATGTTTTTATATAATGTAAAAATACATAATAAGTATAAATTTGAAGACTGAACACGAATATGCTCTACCAAAATGGGGTCGAAAAATGGTAGTTTTTCGAAAAAAAGGCAAATTGTGTTCAAATTAAGTACATAATTTTCACAATTAATGTATTTTTACGGCGATATATTATTAGATCATAATCAAGTAATTATTTCAATATTTAAATCGGGTTTCAGTTGAGGTATAATAATTTTAGTTTTGGGCCCAAATTCAGGCTCTGACTTACCTCATCCTTTCAGGAAAAAGAGGCAGCCTCAAGATGCAGGATGTCAATATAATGGATTAAAAAAAGTTGAACATTGAGTAACCGGAGGCTCCACTGAGCCTGTTATAGCTCATCTGGACAACAGTTCATGACAAGTAATTTAAGACGAGAAGATTTTATAACGAATATCGTATCTGGTCCTATGTTGAACTTTGTTCGACTATCATGATAAGACCGCGTCATTAGATACAATTCTTAAAGGCATGCATGCGACAAGTAACCAATCCACCGGTGTGGTTTTATCTGAGCAAGTAGTTCCAGACAAGAAAATTAAAAAATAAATTTCCCATAGGATACTATGTAAAATAAAGTTCGCCTCTGGCCCATTTTGGTTTGCGGGTATAGTCATCAGATACAATTATGAACGTCTCGATCTTATATATAAAGAAAGATATTATCATGTTCTTTGGTGCAGTCAACTAGTTTCAGTGTTGAAAAGGTCTGAAATTGACCCACAAAAAACAAAAAAACCATTTTATTCACAATATATATATAAAAATTAAAAAAATATACAAAAAGTATATATAAAATTGGTCATTAAAATCACTCTTTTTAGAATTACATCCAAAATAGTTTTTGCGGCATAGTAAGAATATTTTAAAGGTTTTTATTCTTGAAATTCAGTTTGAGTTTTTTTTTTATATTCACACGACATATTATGAAGGGAAATATAAACGTCGGACGTTCATACGCAGTTACATGTACTTCGTGAGGCGCACTAAATAATTTTGTAAACAATCTTATTCAGTTCAGAAATTATATTGCGATTTATAAATTCAATAAAAGGTTGAAAATAAGTGTCAGCATAGCATATTCAACTGATCACACTGAAATTTTGTATAATGTTGAAAGCAAAGCAAATTTCGAATGAGCTCACTTTCACTTCTGCGTGAAAAAATATCCGGATTTCCTTCCTTGGAGTATTTCAGAAAATCAGACTGGTAGTCCTATCGGAAAACAACCGGATGATTGACTAAATATTATTTCGTTTGCATATTTTCATAAAACATTAAGGAAAAATTCTTTAACAATCGACTTTGGAGTTGAATAATTTACTACCAAAATTAAGTTTAAAGTGTAACATTAGTTTCCAAAACTAAAAGATGAACGGTTAAAACGAAAAAAATAGATTAAAAAATGAAAAGAAGTATACTTACGGTCACATATAGAACAGTATACCTGGCACCTGACGGACGCCCAAGGATAGTATATGCTATCTTTTTGGCATATCTTCTCTTTAGGATAAACTCGACAGTTTACAAGGTCTCTACATTCTGTAAAAAGTTAAGCAACTTAGTGGACGGACACAGGAAAATAAATCAATATAACTCTATAAAGAAAAAGTTTAATAATATTCTTCTCAAATATCTTACTTTAACACAACATTCAAGTAAGATATAAAACATGTGAACAAAATCTGTGCTGTAACCGGTAGGTACTACTTAATAGTATACTATATACTATTATACCTTCAAGAGCAATATGTAATTTTAAAACTTAAACAAATATACCAATTGAATACTAGATTTTATTAATTCACACACTCACTTACAAAATTATTGCATTCAAGTTAAGTAGGTCATATGTTTAGAAATGAAGGAAAACACAAAAGATTATCACAGTTCTTATGTACATGTCGCACGTGGAGAGATTTTTGCTCTTATGTCATTTTTATGAAACAATTTTGTGGTGGTTGCAATGATAAATCAGACATTTGACGAAAGTCTGCCATGATCATTGCTTCAACTTATTATTAGAGGTTGGAAGATAGCTAAACACCAACAGTACTGTAGCACGAGGACCAACACATTTTTGTATCTAGCGAAAAAAAAACGGGACAAAAAATTGCGTGCATGAAACATTAAACAGAAAACTAAAGCAACCAGATTGGGTTTGACCAAGATGCTTCAACAGGATATCACTACTACTAAGGTTTATTAGTGGAAGCTAGAAAAATATGGTTCATACGCGGAGACGCAACATATAGATATCGGTGCGGACCACCCCCCAATAGAGGAGTACTCGGGTAACTTGAATAGTAATCAGTCCTGTCTATTTAAAGAGACCCCCCGCATTACATATGTATTAAACCAGCGAATGTTAGGTAAAAACATTGACGAACCACTAAGCTTAATTTGGTCGCCGTTACAACAATGAGAATATCTCATCTTCACATCGGTCAATCTTGAATTTTTTTAATCGCTGACGTCAACCTTAAATGAGGGAACCATTCAATATTGTGTTTCTCTTATTCATTGCACTGTATCAAGGAAAACAATTTTCATACACAACAAATATTCAGCAAAACCTCTTGTTTAATTTCGATCCTGATTTATTTCCGTAGAAAGGACATCTGGATTAATCTCAGCCAGGAGCAGACTGACTCTTCGTTTTTAAATTGAATCCGTTCTCAAAATACCAGTGTATATAAACTTGAACTGAGTGAAACGTAAAGCATTCTTAAAGTAAATTTTAAAAAGTATTTCAAAAGCATTTAATATCTAATATCTAGCAAAATATGTTTGATACCGCTATGAACCAATATCTTTTATGAACCTATTCAAAAATTCAATGAAGTTTTGGGAACATTATTTGTTCGGCTGATTTTTATCAGACAGTACATCACTTGCATTTCAACTCATCTTGTACAATGAATGTACAATGAGTTAAAGAGGATAGAAATGTAATTTCTTAATCGATCTATTTACAATATTTAAACTTTACCTCCCGCACTGTGGTTATAATTGGTGAAATTGTCCTCTCTATTGTAATCCGGTAGTTCAGCTAAAACAAAAAATAAAAAAGAATATTCATGACAAAACATACAGACTATTATCAAGTACAAGGTGACTCAATGGAGCAAAGACGTTTATGTCGCTTCGCTGTATAAATAATTAAAGCTTTTGAGACAATACAATAGTACGATCTTTGCAAAACCAAATTTTGAAAATCTAACAATTCAGAAATTCCGGGGTAAAGCTCAAATGTTAACATATTGAATTCACTAAACCGGCTAACTGCATGGTGAGTGGAAATTTATTTACCGGACAATTTGTTTAAACAATCTATGAATTGATTTTGATATTATCTTCAGAGTTAATTAACGTGCTCAATGTGTTCACTACGTTTTTAAACCAAGATCAGATAACTCTCTAAAGACCTTGTTTTTTCTCGAGTTTTCTTATAATGCCAACTTTTGCCACTGCGAAACTGAAAATTTATTTGCCGATAAAAATGGTCGCCAGGAATGGCAATAGCATGGGATGAGGTAAAATATTGTTTTAAGCGCATAGTGAACAAGTATACTAATATATTATTGATTGATACTAATTCATTAAATTTTCAAAAATACTAAAGAATAGGTAAATTCCGAGATTCATGTTTTTAGTCAATCCATCACGTGATTCCTAGTCTCGCGTGGTAAAATATAAGGTATATTCAGTGATTTACGACAAAGAAAATTTCTGACGGGAACAAGGAAAAGTGTCTATAAAATTTTAATATATGCTTTGAACAATTGTTATTCTCACCATTGATGAACTTTTTGATCTTCTTTGACGCCTATACAGGAGAAATTGTTTGCATTTTTTTTAACCAGATGCCTTATTTTTGACGTGAATCACGTAACAAAAAGTGTAATAACTGATCCGGAATCAGTTTCAAGAAAATGACCTATTATTTCATAAAACTATTAGACTAGCAGTTGGACAATCTGGCTACGAATAATGATATTTGTTATTGTTGCCTCTATTGAAAATAAAATGTATGCTTGGTGTGTTATTGTATGAGCCTTCTACTGAAGAGATGCAGCTTTTTAGTAACTGTGAATTGACAATGTTTTTTTATAATTTATATATAAATAACAAGAATAAATCACAAATGATACATACTTGATAAGCTGTTAGTAACTCCATGTAGACTTCCACCAGTGCCTGACGACGGTGGTGTTGTTCCTGTACATACATTTATATTTTATGTTGAGGTGATACAATGTGTTATGCTCATATATATAAATATAAATTTGCCGATGTTAAATAAATACTGTGAATTTTGTTATGTTATATGTACATTTCAAAACGTAACCTCTCATCAGTAGCATTAGAACTAAAACATCCAAATGTAGTAAACGAAGTACTCAGATTCAAACAAATCTAAATTGGAAGCCAAATCGGTAAGTATAACTTCTAAGTGCAATACGTTTCGAAGCCTTTTATAATTTTCGGTGATTGAGAATTGCACAAAAGCAACAAATTCCTGTAGAAACATTGTTTATTAAATTTCATTTCTGACAAGTCTGACAACCGGGCTGGTGTTTATCCTCGGAGACCTCTGGGCAACCAACAGAAGCATCGACCCAGTATTATGAATTTTGTTATGCTACATGTACATTTCAATGAGTAACATCTCAATAGTATCCAACAATAGGAAGTCCGAAATCAAAACATAGTAAAAGTAGCACCCTAGTTCTAACAAATCGCAAAAAGGAAGCCAAACTCGACGGTAGAGACAACTACTAAGTGCAATACATTTCGAAGCATTATAAACTTTAGAACAGGAATATTTCCTCATGTATGTTTATTGTAGAACAAAAGCAAATAATACACAACTACGAATGTTGCATAAATATAGAGAACTTTTGTTTTCTATATGTATATTTTAAGGAGCAACTTCCCATCGGTAGCATAAGAACCAAAACATAAGAAGTCTAAGATCTACACATAGTAAAAGAAGCACTCAAATTCAAAGAAATCGAAATGTGAAGAAGCCAAATCCGAAGGTCGGGACAACTACTAAATGCTATACTGTTCGAGGCCTTTACGTATTTTAAGTGCTTAACCATTTTTTTTTTAAAGAAATGCAGCAAATTTCTGTAAACGTCATTTGATTAATTACATGTCAGACAAGTCTGAAAACTGGGTAAGTCTGAATACCCTCGGAGACATGATCCACCAGCAAAGATATCGACCCAGTGGTTTCAAAATAAAGAAATACCAATGTTGAATAACTATGGAGAATTTTTGCATGTTTAATGTGCATTTCAAGGTGTAACCTCTCATCAGTAAAATTAAAAACAAAACATAGGAATTATAGTAAAAGAATCAGTCTCATCTAAACAAATCGGAATGGGATGCCAAATCCGACAGGTTTGAATACCTTCGAGGACATGATCCACCAGCAGAGGTATCGACCCAGTGGTTTCAAAATACAAAATCATCTATTAATCTATCGATCCTAACGACTTTTTATATACTAGTATCAACTTGACATTATGCTTCAAAGGTTTCTATGGTTACCTCACCTGACTCAAAGGGTCATATAAGCGTAAATCGTCATTTCACAATTATCTTTTTATATTTTCCACTGAGACACAAAATATAATATTACAAAGACATAACAACATGTTGTCTTTGGCAGAGAATTACAAAGCCAAACTGAAGCTAAAATGCACAATTGATAGTACTCTTAATAAATACATTGGTGGCAATTACCGAACACTGCAAATAATCAATTCATCTATAGCGTCATATGTTAAGCGCCACCCTATATTTAATAATTTTCATTTTACACCTATGTAAAAAATGGAAATAGAATTAAATTTATACCAAGACACTTTTATGTATTAGTGTACAGGCTAAACTTTAGGTTGAAATTTGGGTGAATTAGCAAGTCGTATGATTGGTTAATTCTTAAAACAAAAAAGGGGATAATTTGGCAACTTCAGAATGCCGAAAAAAGTTTTATCGAGAAATCAGTTTTTCACAATTTAAGAAACCGTATTGGTCATAAGAATTTTAGAACTTTTAAATGAACATATGGGGCAGCTTTATCACACAAATTTAATTAATAACGCGTATAACCACCACGATTTCTCTCAAATTCCCGTACCCGCCTCTTCATTCCAAGAACCAGACGACGAAGCCGGTGTTAGAGAAAGAGTAATTAAAAAAACACCAAACGAAATTTGGCAATAATACTTAAAAATCTTATCATATGGTACACATCGATGAAATTCATTTTTCCCACAAACAATGCACTACGAAAATTCCAGCTCAACCAAAAAATTTCCAAAGGCGTATTTTTAATTTTGTAATATTACTAAATGTTTTTAATTTTCGGGAATTCTTGTAATTTGTCTTAGAAATTCCAACCAACACCTATAAATGACCATATCGAATGACCAGTACACAACTACAGAAGACGATATGAATATTAATTACAATATAAACCGCCTTTTCAGTTCTTATCTGTTTTTAATATTGTTAGGTAGAGGATTATCTTTTATTTGGTTCTAACTATTTTACTTACTTTTACAGAACACACCGCAAAACAGTACTAATTAACGACTGTATATAATTAAGTTGTATAACAAACAATATATACAGCAACAAAAACAACACAACATATGAATGAAAAAAGACAAAATATAATAAACAATCACAGTTTATATTATATTATTCCTTTTCAGATGTTTTTGCTATTTCATGGGTAGATAGTGTTTTTCTGCCATCAGGAATCGAACGACTGAACACTCCTTATGGTGATGAATTAGATAGTAAAAATATTAGTGGTCTCCCCCAGGCTGAGTTGGATATACTTATTAGACTAAAAGAAGCACTTCAGTACTCAAATGATCTGAAAGAGAAAATTGTAAGTTTATAATAAAATGACACAAACAGTATAACGTGTCAATAGAATGAAGATAGATCTATCTGCAGTTTAAGGAAAAAAGAAGCGTTACGATTAGATTTGGTTTTTTAACAAATCATAATGCTAATAAAGAGTGAAATGGAAGTCCAAATTGATTCCGTTTACATTGCAACTCTGAAACACTAAGATAGGAAGCAATGCGTTGGATCAATATGACCATTTTCATCTTACTAACTGACGCAGTTGACATCGAAAACGCTAGTTTGCACATTAGTGAAAGTTTGTTACTGACGTGAATCCAAAAATAAATAAAATAACTTACCATCAGATGTCTTTAAAAAATCAGCTGTCAGAATGATCGGATATTGTTGTTGCCTTCGACCATTTGTCCGTGAAAAGATTTTAATTTGTGTCACAAAATTCCCATTGCACGTGATAAGGTTTGTCAGTGACCTGCCCATGGTCGGTGGTTTTCTCCGGGTACTCCGGCTTCCTTCACCAGTAAAACTGACCGCCGCGATATGACTGAAATATTGTTGAAAGTGGCGTAAAACCCTAAATCAAACAAACAAACAAACAAAACAATATTCCCAATATTTTTTTCCTATTTGGGATAGTTGTTTCGCAATAGCAAATGGATCGGTTTACCAGAACAAGGGTTATAATAAACCTAATTGTCCACTGACGACACCGACCCATCATCAAACACCATAAAGGTAAAAAAATATGATTTCTTATAGAATAATTAATTTAAAAACCAAAATAAAGGTCATTATTACACATACTTCCGATGAAAAAGACTCAATGTTTTCAACAGCCCATCTGAAATTTAAACACCTTAAGGTATTTTCAGGAATATCTGCTTTTGAATTTTATTTCAGTGACAGATAACGTAGAATTTACGTATTTTTCGGGTCAAATTTCCCGATTTACATGAAAGAAGGTGATAATGTTACAACGTTATTTGAACTGCGACAACGTCATTGATAATAAACTTGTTTTGTGTTTTTGGTATTATTTTACATTCATCCGCATACGGTTTAGTTTCTACATTTCGAGTCAAATTTTAAATTTCCCCATTAGCATTTAAAAACTATTGTGACAGATAACACCAGAAATGAATCTGAAAAATAAAGAAAAAATATAAAACCAAACAGGATAAGAAAAAAATCTCTAAAAGGCAGATTTTGTTTTTGAGACGAAAAATGTACCAAACATTCGGAATAATGCGATTTAATATATATTTAATTTGGATTTTTATGGAAACTTGATCATTCATAGAATTGTATGGTACATGTTAAACATATAGACTGACACAAATATAATTACAAAGTCCTTGCTGAGTATTGTAACTTTGGTGCCGGACGAACATCTGAGATTTAGGCACCGGAGGACTTGGTTTTACCTAGAAGTCAATGGGTTATACTTACAAACAACTTTTTCGTAAGAACCACTTAATGAGGAATTTAAATCGCCTACAATGATATTAAGATGGCCGAAAATTTCCCCGATGATAAAATTACGAACAAGGTTCGAAGTTTTGCTCTCGACAAAAAAGTATCTTCTAATGCTTTAATGATACAGCTTTTTTTATTTTCGGTTGTGTTGTAGGGTAAAGAACGTATTGGAAATGAACGATTTATAGCCCACCTAAACGGACAGTCACTCGACGGAGTCCCTCTTTTGACAGATTATACGAATGATACTTTGCACAACGCTTTAATAAATGTAAGTATCCTGTATGCTTTGACGAAGATTAATTACGGTATTTATACTGCCGTTCAGCATACATTTGAAGGGACATGCCATGGTTGATTTTGTTGGAAATTACACCATTAATGGGCTTTATGTGGTTCATGCAGCACGATTTTCCGCCAATTTAATACGCATTTGTGTGTTGATTGATTGTTGTTTAACGTCCAGTGGACTAAGTTAACAAACAATAAATCAATATGTAGACTGAGCACGGGACTGATAAGGGAGTAACTATAAGACTGCCACTCAAAATATAGCGGGTTCGATAAGGTTGGTAAATTTGGTCTTGTAGGTCGCCTAATGACCATTGAAAAATGAGACGTTACAGGGGCTCTTTAACGTGCTTAGAATGCTTGGCATTTTCTATACACCTTTGATGTCTCCCTCCCGACTGATTGTCAATTTATGCACCCCCAAAACCAAGGAAACCCCTTTTAGAGGACTTGAGCCTCCATGACGAAGATACCTATTGCCTTTTCTTTCCCCCGACAAAGGTTTTGCGAAGGGGAGGTCGAGTATTTATACATCCCGTTCGAACCAACGGACGCCCCTACAGCAGTGGTTCTTTCCTGCTGGCGGAGAAACAGAGAACGGTCTATTTCTATACCCCAGGCGTCAGGGGTAGAACCTCTCCTTAAATGCCGTATGATAGTTTCGCGGGATGTACAAATTCTCAAATCGTCTTGGATGGGAACGTTATCACCGTTCCGAGCGTTTAGGGATAACCAAACTATTGCAGTTGATTCGATACTCTCGGGTCGGTTCCCAGTATAAGGATTTTCTGAAGAGAGCTTTACGGTTGTTACGTTAATTACTACAATAAGGACACGTCCATTGAGTGTTGAATTCGTGCCTTCTTAAATTTGATGGTCACCATCATGAATTGGTTGAACCATATGGCACCAGTGTATCTTAAATAGTCGTGGACCTGTTACCGGTAATTCAACAGTAATTGTAATAAAAGACATGTGGCATGATTGTCCATGAGACACTCATCCATCAAATGACAGTCTACAGGTTCCATTACGGCCTTCAACAGTGAACCAGAGTCCACACCATAACGGAAGCTGTAAAAGGCCCTGAAATACAAAATGTGAAGCTATTCATAAAACACGACAATCGACATAATCTGTTGAAAACATGGTGAACAAATAACAATAATTGCCTTATTAAACAAAGACA
>JARWCS010361066.1:0-10624 GCA_034783895.1 Geukensia demissa | reverse complement strand
ATAAATTTAAATCACGATAACGCACATAATACCTCGGGTAGACCTACATTTGTTCTCTGAACAAATGACCTTATATTATATGGTTGTGTTTGTTAGGCGACACATTGTATCTCATAGATACAATAAGTTTTAGTTACAACGCAATACTTTGTTCTAAATTGGATGGTGCCTTACTTGCAATATTAGTCCTAAATTGGATGGTGCCTTACTTGCAATATCAGTCCTAAATTGGATGGTGCCTTACTAACACTTATTCCTAAATATGATGGTGCCTTACTAACACTTATTCCTAAATCTGATGGTGCCTTATTTGCAATACTTAGTCCTAAATTTGTAAGTATTCCACACTGGACTTTGATGGTGCCTTACTTGCAATACTAAGTCCTAAATTTGACGGTGCCTTACTTGCAATACTTAGTCCTAAATTTGTTTGTGCCTTACTTGCAATACTTAAACCTAAATTTGATGGTGCCTTACTTGCAATACTTAATCCTAAATTTGACGGTACCTTACTTGCAATACTTAGTCTTAAATTTGATGGTGCCTTACTTGCAATTCTTGGTCCTAAATTCGATGGTGCCTTACTTGCAATACTTAGTCCTAAATTTGATGGTGCCTTACTCGCAATACTTAAACCTAAATTTGATGGTGCCTTACTTGCAATACTTGGTTCTAAATTTGATGGTGCCTTAATTCCAATACTTAGCCCTGAATTTGATGGTGCCTTTCTTGCAATACTTAGTCTTAAATTTGATGGTGCCTTACTTGCAATACATAGTCCTAAATTTGATGGTGCCTTAATTCCAATACTTAGCCCTGAATTTGATGGTGCCTTACTTGCAATGCTTAGCCCTAAATTTGATGATGTCTTGTAGGCGATATTTCGGTACTTAATTGATATGCAATAGTATTTGATACTTTGTCTGATGTAAAAGTGTTTTAATACTTAATCTTAGTTCTGATGGTGTATGATAGATAATTCATTTTTACGAAGTAAAGAAAGAATATTTGAATTGCAGGCGGGCGGACGAGAAGTGTCTTTGTGATTCAGTTATAGTATTAATGATATAAATACTCTTACCATGTTTTCAGAAACTGAAGTCAAGAACAAACAATGTATATGTCCAGCTAACATCTAAAAATCAAGCATCGATAGGTCAGACATTTATTTAATTTGCGAGGTATTCCGAAAATTTACCATTGTTACTCCTGAGTTCTATTTGGATTTACACTACCTTTCCGATAAACCGCGTACGGGCAAGGTACATGTAACATTTTAAGTTGCCAATGCTGTAACAACTTTTACCCGAATCATAAAATCGGTCGGGAAGCAGGAAAAAAACAAAGACATTTTTGTCTTATTCAATATATAATAGTCATAAATAGTTTTTTGATGGATGAAGAAAGCTTTCTAATGATGTCAAATTTTGGAACTCTTCAGTTTTATTCAATATCAAAGCATTAGAATATTTGCCGAGTGACCACCATTATTTTCATTCATTGTTCATTCAATACATCTTTAAAAGCTATTTTTGAAGTCTTATACTATTTTAATCTGAACAAGCTCCTGGACCTTTCGGTAAGTATTGTCATTTTCCTTCAGAATGAAACCTCTTACAAACTAGGACAATTATTTTAAAACCTAACTTTCTTCATCTGTACCACTTACATGTACCCATGGCCAAAACGAAGAGTGAGATCCCAGTTGCTAAATATGGCCGACATTTGACTGTATAGAGAAAACGTCGGTAAAATTAAACATGTGAATAAATATTATCGTCTTCACAAAAGAGCAAATTTACAGATTACAGCAATACAACAAATCAACGAGGACAGACATATTTTTAACGGATATTTGTCATGTTGTGAGCGAAACAACGAAACATTTGTTGAATTGTGTGTCGCAGTTCTTGTGCAAATGCATATTGATGTAATTCAAAATTGCAACCACCTATTTTGCATAATAAGCTGCATAAATTTAGTAATAATTTTTTTCTTCTTTAGATATTAGAATTTATGCAGTCTACAACTGGATTTAACAGAGCTTTGGTCGAAGATATAATAATTTGGTTGATTTTAATAGAAGCCTTGGTGGTTCCTCATCTATTATGGTCATGCAGCAGACGATATCGTCACGCGCTAGTTTACACATGCCGCGTGTATATACTGCGGAAGCCCAGGGAAGACGAAGAAGGTATTGGACTAAAAATTCAAAATTTACTTGTAATTGATTCCTACACGTACTATTCAGGTATCTGATATCATATATTGATGAAAATCATTGCGAAGAACGCAGTCGAACACATAGTTTTGTTATAATTAAAATTCATATAATTTTCTGAAATACTATATTGCTTTTAGAATATTATCGAATATGATTTGAGTTCTGTCTACTGAATATAATACATTTATTTCACTTATGCAAGGGAAATTATTGATTTATTCCACTATTCCTAATTTCTGACCGGAGAAAATGGGAATAGTCATATTCTCCATAACAAAGATTAAACCATCAATGCACCTTTTCTACCACTTGTGCAACTGTTGAAAATGACGTCAGAGGGGAATATGATAAATTGACACGATGCTGAGATGCTGAAACATGATGTTTTGTTTTAAATCAGGTGGTACTCCCTCGACCAATCAGATAACGCCATTGTATCTGCAATGTCGATGAAACTATACATTTATTTCCCTTGCAGAAGTGAAATATGAAAATTTGTTCCCCCGAAGAAGGAATTTCATATTTCACTTCTACAATTGAAATTAATATTCCACTTTGTCTAATTTCTGACAAAAGAAAATGGAATTTTTTATATTTCTCTTAACAAAGATTATACCATCAATGAACCTTTTACCAAATTAATGCTTCGATTTTTGATCCTTTAAAAAACATGGCTGTCGTTACTAAAAATCAACGTTTGACAATGACGTCAGAGGGGAATATGATACGTGGACACGATGTTGAGAGGGAGACACTATGTTTTGTTCAATGTCAGGTGGTACTCTCTCGACCAATCAGATAACTTCATTCTATCTTCAATATTATTACAGTGGAATAATATACATTTATTTCCCTTGCAGAAGTAAAATATGAAAATTTGTTCACCCGAAAAAGGTCATGACTTTTTGAGGGTGAACAAATTTTCATATTTCACTTATGCAATGGAAATTAATGATTAATTCCACTATGTCTCATTTCTGACAAAAGAAACGGAAATTTTCATATTTCTCTTTTAACAAAATTCCATCAGTGAACCTTTTCTACCAATTGCACAACGCCTGATAATGACGTCAGAGGGGAATATGATAAATGGACACGATGTTTAAAGGGAGATGCGATGTTTTGTTCAATGTTAGGTGGCACTCTATCGACCAATCAGATAACGTCATTGTTCCTCCAATATTGATACAGTGGAATAATATCTATTGTGTAGAGTAAGCGCCGCAAAACTTGCATGACTTTGATTCAAGCATGGAATGAGTACACGACAAATGGGCAAAATAATAATATTTTTGAACCAACACATTCAGTATGATAATAAATGTTGATAATAAGAGGTGTTTTTTCCGTTGATATGCCAAATTATTTCCACGATATGCATTGTGTTTCTAGTTAGGTTTCATCACCGACCTCGGAGATGTTCGGATTATAAATGTCGACCTTAGAGATATTGTTGTATATTACCGGGACAACTGTACATTTATTTTTAACTATAAGAACCAGATAAGTCTCATGATGATAAGCACCATTTGTAATCTTTTATTGACAGAAAATTAACGGCTTAAACAAAATGATTTTAAAATAAGAACTATATGGTTTTTTATTATTTGAAAAGTTTAAAGATGTAGACTAGATCCATGAAAATTGTCTTATAGAATGAGAACAATGTTTGCCTTTTGTTCGTCAAATTTTTATTTTGTTGTTTTGTTAACGTTTGATAAGATGAGTTTATGGTCACTACTGTGTTATTGGTAATTATTTTCTTCTTTCAGATCCGATGTCATGTACTTTGCAGTCGTATTCCAGGAAAGTACGTGACATCAATGGCTATACAAATAAGTTGACTGAAATCCCTGACGTCACACGAACTGATGTTTCAATAGGACAGGAAACAAATCTTCAAACGCAATGTGCACCACAGACACAGGAAATTGTGTTAAAACCAACAAATAACGGGAGGGTTAAATATGGCAGGACCGAATCAATATCGCCAAAGCGGACCGAAGCATTTCCTGATAATTCGCAGACTGAAACACATTTTTCAACTTTTCAAACTGTGGAAACTCAGGTTCATTCTCGAACCGGAAGTGGTGGTTTAAATATAAAAATGGGAGCTGCCGACATTCAGAGATCTTCATCGGGAGGATCTCGACAAGAATGGAAGGAACAAATGAGAAAAAAACACCTTCCTCCAATTTTTACGAATGACAGTTTTACGGCAGAAGTTGATAACAATGTTCTGAGAGTGCCACAAGAAAACATTCTTCGCAGTGACGGGGTGACGGGAAGTGTTCACTCTCTTTATTATCTTTCCGGAGATTACCACCCAGACTACCTTAATACAGACAGTTTACCGAGACATCGATTGCCAGTTGGCTCCGACGAAAGTGACAGTAATAACTCGAATGATAGGTATGAAGATGGCGATATTGATTGTGTGATAAATAATACAGATGATCAATCTAATAAGCTATATTACAGCGTAAATAAACAAATTTCGGTTGCAAAAATAACTAAAACAAATCAAAACCAATTTCTCAAAACTACATTCGCACAAAATAGTTCAAATCAAAATGAAGAATCACACGTTCAACAAAATGGACAACAAAGCCATCAGCGACCTGTATCCGCAGAAGAAATTGATATTTACATATATCAAGTTGCAGAGGAAACTGCTTCTTCAAATGTTCAACAAAATTCAGACACGAAAAAATCTATGATCGAACATTGTTTCAATAACGAAGATGACCAAATCAATGATACAAGTCGGACTGGTGTTCGGGAACCTGCAGAAGGATACAACGAACAAGATCACCATGACAACAGCACCTCCAATCACAACGTGTATCACGATTCACCTGTTCATAAAATATCAGATGGTAGCTGGGATGAGATGGTCGAACCTATTTTGAAAAAGAACGAAATCGACGAACTAGATGTGTCTTTAACTAGTTGCGATCCAACATGGCGACATTTACGAAACGGAAAACTCGAAAATGGCCGTCTGTTGTCACATTCGCCATTCGACGTTGAAACGGACAGAGGTTTTGAAGAAGCCTTGTCGGTGGAATACGAGAGTGTCCGAAGTTTATCCAGTCTTACTAACGATAGTTTTGGTGATTCCATTAATGTATCGAATCCTTTTGAGTATACCGACGATGATTTTAAAAATGAATGTTTCAAAACTCAGGCAGTGGTGTCGAAGTCAAGACCAGGGTCGTGTAGTACAGTTGAAAGTGATAATCCATTTGATTATGTGACAATTGAAACAAGACTTGATGTCATTAAGAGGGTGTCAAAAAATTTTGAAAATGACAATTCGAGTAGACCGTCGTTTTCCACTTTCAAAACATCATTCTTAACAACAAGTACACCAAAGGAAGATTATAGTGAATCCCCATTTAGCTCAGACACTTGCAATGTAAAAACATCGAAACCTAATACAAATTCGCCATGGCCCGTTATTTCAGAGAAATCAAAACATGAAACTTTTGGTTTTGAAACGAATTTCAATAGTAATTTTGATAAAAATTCAGGGACACAAAATAATACTCACCGAAAAGGCACACAAGGCCAGCAACCACACTCAAACGTAACCAAAACATTCGAAGAATCGGGTATAACAATGGACGTTGAACCTATATTTTTATAATTAAAAGCCCAATCAAAATTTAACATATCCATTTACTCAAAGAATGTTGAATTGATAAAAATAAATATGATTTTCCCATAAAGCTCTTTTCCTATGTGTAGAACCTTTTTTCAAAAGTTCTATTGGGGGCTATTTTGATTTTACTTTATAAGACCGTCTGGTTCATTTGATGTCACTTGTGAAATCTCTTAAATAGTACCCTTGTTTAAATGAACCAAAGTTAACGAATCTAATTATTGTCTTGTTTGCCGATAGCAAGTGAACTAACCTGAATGTTGGCTTGTCATTTTCATTGAGGTTTTCTTATCGTCCTATTGTTTTAGTCACATTCTGCTGCGATAAAGTTCGAGACAGAAACCAGTTTGCAAGTTTAGGTCTAAAACAACGACACATGCATATTTCTGTCGACACCACGTGGTGGATAACGCTGCTGTCTTACTGCATCATCAGCCAAGCAAACAGCATCTTCAAGTTTTTGCTGATATGAAATAAGATTTTACTGGTGATACAGCGATAATACTCCTCAAATTTTAATATCACCAAATTAATTGATATTATATGTTCCGTGTGTTCGTTTGATTAGTTTTAAACTTTGTTTACATTTCCCATTTCTCAATGAATTTTAAGACTCAAATTCAAATCATATTAATAACGGCATCATTGACTTATTTTCCATGCTTAGATACTAAACAGATATATCATGACAGGGAGGGGTATTTGCGAAAAAATACCAGTCGCAGGAAGAAAAATATACTGAGTTTAAAGGCGAGGGAAATTTGATTCCCAAGACTGATATTATTTGCAAATACCCCTCCCTGTCATGATATGTCTGTTTAATTGCACCGAATATCAATTTTTACATGACAGCTGCGGTGTCGTCTGACATTTTTTACGTTTGGCATATATTCGGAACACTTCCGCTTTTTAAAATTAATTAATCACGTTACGTTACTTTAGGCGATGAAGCAGAAACTTTCCGAATAAATGTTAGCGGGTTGGAGCTCGCGAGGGAAAAAAAGGAATATACTTTTTGGCAAATACCACGGCAGAGGGTAAAAAAGGCATATTTTTCAGGAATATACCCCGGTAGCTGTAAAAATGGCCGAATTCGTTATAATATGCATAAAATACACTGGCTGTGAACCAATCATAATTCAGGATTCTTATATAAGGCGTAATTAAGCACAATATTCACTTGAATGACAGAAAAAACAGCGAAGTCTACATTCTTCAAGACGTATTTTACTGACTTTGTACCAAACAAAAACGGGTTGGGTTCAACTCGTATCACAAGTGATAAGGTTTGTCAATGCCCAGGCTCGGTGGTTCTCTCCGGGTACTCCGGCTTCCTTCACCAGTAAATCTGACCGCCGCGATATGACTGAAATATCGTTGCAAGTGGCGTTTAACTCCAATCAAACAATCAAACAAATCAAGACGTATTTCAAGGCCAAATATGTGATATTTATTACATGGATCCTACTTCTGTTTGTAGAATTAGAAAAAACACATGAACAACCAATTGTTAGTTTGGAAATACACATGTCTATTGGTTAAAAAATCCAAAAGACAACGTTTGAACGCCTCAGTAAAACAGTTACATATCCTCTTAAGGAGTGGAGTAGGATCCCAGGAGTGGAGTAGGATCCCAGCCTTGTTGAAGGCTCTGCGATGACCTCTACATACAACAACTTCTCACGTTAATTACATAGATAGAATATGATTGTCTTGATAAATACCACATATCTTCCTTTTTATATTTATTTACAAGGTTGTTTTCAGAACTATAACATTAAAAGGTTGCTTTCACTAATAAATTGTCATCTATGTATTGAGTACAGTATTTGTACGCTGACACTTGTTAGTCCCTTTACAACTAGCCTATTTCAAATGGTAGCAAAGAAAACAAAGGAAATCAAGTTCTTAAGTTCTAGTATATGTTCTGTATCTGAAGCGTTACGCATTTAGTTTTTTGTAATGTTTATTTAAGTTAACAATAGACGTACCTTATACAGAAAACAAACACAAACCTGGACATAGCGGACTCACACACAATGGGTTGGACCAAGTAAGTAGTTCGTTTTAAAACGCGATAATATCAACAAAAATTCTTTTAAAAAAAGTGGTTCTTTTATATAGGACATTTAAAACCAAAAAGGATATTACTCACCGAAACTATATAACGTTAACCATGTAAAGAGATGTGGAACCTTAGTTTCTATAAATGGTATCGCTTAAATTATCTTGTAGTCCACTGCAAAAGAAAGCGAAAGTTCAGACAAAAGTGGACAGGTCGACAGACACGGCAATCTCGAGAACATGAACAAGATGAACCATGACACATACTGTACATATAAAACTATTCTTCATATAAATATGAACAACGCGGACGCCACCAAAAACCCTGGGGTGAAAACAAGTAGTCCGTAAGGTAGGCTTCTAAAACGACATCCGCCATATTGTTCATTTTATTAAGTCGTAAAGGGAAAAGTTTAAACGGATTAATACCTTCAGGCGGAGAGAGCTGCAGTTAGTCTGCTTTTAGGTTACTTCTCAACTTATAAGAAAACGATCCATATTCATCAGTAAAAAGTACAATGTATATCCCATAACGGTCGACAAGATTGTTGAGTGATGAAATAAGGGGAAACACATACATGTGTATTTTAGCAGTTTCTATATCAACGACTTGTCCTGAAAATTGATGTATTTAGCGCATGTTCTTGACAAATGTCTGAGGTGAGAGATGTTATTGCCTTGATACTGCTTATGTTTGTCATATAGTTATATGAAGCCCTCCTCTATTCTCTTTTTCAAGCACGATAGATCGATATGATTGGCAAATTAAGCATGCCACTGGTAACCTACACGCCACTTAAAATGAGCGGTAACATAACCAGGGACACCCCATTAAGGGAACTATTGCCTACAGGACGAAGATACATTTTTGTACCTAGTGGACAATTTTTTTCCCCGCACAACCTTTGCGAAGGGGTGATCGATTATTTATACATCCCACTCGAACCAGTGAACGCCCCTTTATCAGGAGTTTTACCTGCAGGAGGAGAAAAGGAAAGACCTATTTCTGGGCCCGGGTCGTCCTCGTAAATGGAAATGTGAGAAGTGTATGTGGTATAATTGTAAAGAGGGTTAAAAAGTTTTGATGCTGTTGCAAGAGGACATGAATCTAAAGATTTAGATTCATGTTATAAATCATACCGGTGTCGAAGCCCAGACTACTGCTGGAATAATACCCCCCTGATATAACAGTTCATTTATAAAATTATCGGGCCGATGATAATATGTCAATGTTTACAACAAATGCGGTCATTTATGAGTAGACCGTATCATAAAGATATTTTAAGGAAATCGTACAGATACAGACGTATTATAATATCCAGTAATTTACTTAGGAACTGAAACAGACTTTCGCGAATTTCCTTTTTAACTTACAAGCTAAAATTGTAGTTTTCATTTTAAAAACAAATTCGGTTTTCGTATCTTATATAACATAATACAAAAAGACTGGATAGCAAGCTATCTTTTTTCCAAATTGTAGCCGTTCAATTGTATTTAGTAATTGAGTTTGGTTGATAAAGTGTTCGTAGGTACAACAAATAACAAAGGTACATTGTCTTTCCATCGTGGATTTTTCAGCAAACTGTTCCTTTACCTCATATTCAGTTTATTGTTATCCTTATCGCTATTTTGTTCCAATTTCCTTTTGATGTTTACAACTGTAAAAACTATATTCTGGGCGCCAAGTTTTATAATTACAAATTCTAACGTTGCCCAAGAACGCGTTTAAATTCATTATATACATGTATCTCGCTGGTAGGTTAACGTTATGTCCTAGCAGTTGCGTGTAAGTATTAACTATCTGACTGTCATAGGTCAACCTTATTTCCTAGCAGTTGCATGTAAGTTTTAACTATCTGACTGTCATTTGTAAACCCTATGTTCTGAGAGCTACCTGTAAATATTTATACTTTAAAAAAGAAGCGTACATGAACATAGAAAATGGTTACATTTATCACGGCAATTAGAACCAAATTTGGCCTGTCTCGATTTATCCCGACCCATCAGTTTTTTTCGTGCGTTTTTGGGTCCTCTATTTTTCTAATAACGGTCTTCATTTGTTTCAATACAGTTCCATTTGGATCATTAAACTGTGCTTAGTTGTTCTTGCTTCTTTGAAAATACAAGTTTACCCATGTTGCATCAATATGGTGAAAGTTGATCTGCTATGTGTGCGCATTTCAAGGAGTAACCTCTTATAATTAGCATTAGAACCAGAAATTATGAAGCCCAAGTACTAAACATGGTAAAAGAAGTACTTAACTCAAAATAAATCGAAATAGGACGCAGCTCCTCGGTGCAATAATTTTCGAAACCTTTCCGTATTTCTACTGGTTTAGAATTTAAGTCTGACATCTGGGTTGGTAAATATCCTCAGGGCCTTCTGGTCCATCAGCGGTCGTATCAAGATTACCAATGTTGCATAAGAATTTTGAATTCTGTAATGTTTCATGTGCATTTAAAGGAGTAACATTTCATCTTTTGATTCATATGCATGGAAACGCGGAACCGATACAGAACTTACTGTTCATATAAATGTATACGTCCTTTTAAAGGCTAATGATGAATTCAGGTGAATCAAAAGAGAAAATAAACCGCATCAACATGGGGGGGGGGGGGGGGGGTATTTCACATTTGTTTAAATTAACTGCCAATTTAAAAAAATTTTA
>JARWCS010361065.1:0-18556 GCA_034783895.1 Geukensia demissa | reverse complement strand
GAATCTAACCCATGACCTTCCGCACTCGAGGCGAGCACACTAACCATTACATAACCAAGGCGGTCAGTTTCAGAAGTAAAAAAAAATAAATAAAAATTGCTTCCATAAACAGTACTTTGAAAATACCTCTAAGTGGGTTTGGTAATTTTATTACACAATCAGGTTTTACTATATTCTCAAAGTAGCTTGCCTGGTTTTTGTTTTTGTTTATAGGAAACATTCTTTAGTTAAAAGTATAATCAAGGTGGAAAATGTATGGTATGATCTAGAATTGAATATATATAGAATTCTTTGAATAGTGGTGACTTTTCAAACCATGCCTTAGAAGTTATGATAAAATTATTTAAAGTTTTGTGCTTTTAGGGGTAAAATAAAATGTCCACCATACATTTTTTCTTGAGCAATCCACAAGCTGTTTAATCATAAAATCATATCCTTTTATTACAGACAGATGAAGGAGAAGATGACTTAAAGAAAGGAACTCAACTTTTAGAAATATATGCTCTAGAAATACAAATGTATACTGCACAGAAAAATAACAAAAAACTGAAGGTTTGCTTATTTTATTGTTGCAGTCTTATCTTTTAATATTATCTTTTACCTGTCAAACAGTACTTATAAACTTGATCAAAATACAAATATAAAAGGAAAAGATATAAATTAGAAAATATCATACTCAAATCTGAATAAACTAGATAACCTATATGAATCTTATGTAAGAGCAGTGAGACAGTTATTTGATTAAAATCTATGTAGCAAGTATATACTGGGTTATAGTGTTTAAACCTGCCTTATATGTTGATTTGTGTCTGCATTATATAGTATTGTTTGTGTTTTTGTTTGGGTTTAACGCTGCTTTCAACAATATTTAAGTCAAATCGTGCGGGTCAGTTTTACTGGTGGAGGAAGCAGGAGTACCTGGAGAGAACCACTGACCTTGAGCAGGTTACTGACAAACCTTATCATGTGCGATGCAGGTCAAATGCAACCCTTTTTTGTATGGTACAAAGTTAGACGAGAACTCAAGTCGCATAGGTTATAGGCTAGAATAATCTGTCCAGGTAAGTTTAAATCAAATACCTTACCACTCGGCCACCCAGGCCCCTGTAAAATAGTAAAATTTCACATTTTAATATACATACCCAAATCTACTGAAGCACAAGAGATGGTTTGAATAAATTATGTCATGTCACACTGTTGTATAGACTGCAAGCATTTGTAAAATCTGTAATTTCATAATGTTAAAAAATCATTATGAAAGATGCTCTCACATGTCATTAAAACCAAGGCATTTTAATTTGTAAATGAACCAATGACAAATAGAAAAAAAAAACACAGATATTAAATTTTCGGTGTAATTTTTCAAAGTCTAATCTGAAATAGTTCTTAAATCAGCAACTAAAGTGGTCAGGTGACTATTTTGTTAGTATTTTATTGCAGAATATTGAATTATGTATTTTATTTTAGGCATTATATGAACAGTCATTGCACATTAAGTCAGCTATACCCCATCCACTGATCATGGGAGTTATAAGAGGTATTTTATAGGAATAAAACTATGGGTAAAGTAAAAATAAATAAAACTAGAAGTAAAATTTTAGCATTCAACAAATGAAACATTGTTTACCTTCTCCCGATTTTTTTTAAATACTATGGAACCTTTTTTTTTAATGATAAGTTGAGATAAAATAATATTTATCTTCCTGGGCCAGTTCATTTTTGTGTAGGAAGCTAACAGTCATTAACACCCTGCCACTCCAGTCGGGTTGTTCGGCAAAACAGAACTTCAGTTTTAAGAAGTTACACTGTATAAGCTAGATATATAGTAAAAAATCTACATTTTATATCAGAGATCCAAAATGGCCTTTACACCCCTTTGGTTATTGATTTTACTACTGAGAAAGGGTGTATTGACATTGGTCCATTTTATTCTGTGATTTATTCATAAGGCCACTCCAAATTAATTACTAGTTCTTCGGATTCGCTCGCTCCTAAAATCATAGATTCAAAAGTTCAATAAAACTTTACTCGCTTCATTTTTTATCACATTTTTGAAAATTTTCATCAATTTTCCTACATAATTAAATAAAAAATATTCCCGCTCTCTCCTAAAAATATACAGAATGTAAAAAAATTATAAACTGCTCTTTCCGCATCAATTTTGAAGCTATAGCTTCTTATTTTACCATTTTGTTGAAAAAAAAATTAAATTAAAATTTTCGCTCGCTCGCACCTAATTTTATCATAAAAAATCCGAAGAACTAGAAATTGATTTGGAGTGGCCTAAGTTTTTTAATATCTGTATCAACAAACAAGTTGTAATCTTCTGACTACAAACGTTTGTGGATAAGTTTGTTAAACGGAGCAGTTAGACGAGTCATTTTTAAATTTGTTAGCTTTGTCAGATTTTTGCAGCACTTGTTAAATTCTAAAGCACTGGAAATACGTAAAGTTCTTGTATTGCACTAAATAGTTGTCCCTGTCGTCCGATTTGGCTTCCTATTTCGATTTGTTTGGGTACGAGTGCTTCTTTTGCTATGTTTGGATCTCGTACTTCCCATGTTTTGATTCTAATGCTACTGATGAAAGGTTACTCCTTGAAATGTACATACAGCATATGAAAATTCTCCATATTTATTCAACATTGGTAATTTTGTATTATATTAATGTTTCCTTAGGATATAGTATCCACTGTCATATCAAAATTCTACATTTGCAGCCGTATTATTTTTTAAATAAATGTAGGACATATTTGAAACGGTTACAAAAATTTGTAAAAATATTAAATGATATCTGTTTCCCTGCTGCAAAAGTTTACCAGTAAAATGCAAGTTGCATCATTAAAATCGAAGCCTTTAGTCATTAAAAGCGGAAACCTTCGTGACCGAACTAATTGTGAAATGTCAACACCATAAGAAGGGGCTAAAAGGTACCACCCCATCAAGAAACGGAAAGTTAATTATAGGAAAAGAAAAACTATCACTCTGATTATAAGTACATTAACAAACCTGCCAAATTAAGAAAGGGAGTACGTTCATTAGTGGTATTATATTTATTTCTTTTTGATAATTCCTTTTGCAAATTTTTGAAACTCTGGATTATTTAAAGCTAAAACATCACCCAAATATCTAAAAGAATATTACACATAGACTCTTTAAAAGTCGGAGTTCCAAATATAGTAAGAAGTAATCAAATCCAAACCAAATCGAAATAAAAAGCCAAATCAAGCCGTAGGGACAACTACTTGGTGCAATTTTGAAGCCTCTCGTAGTCTCTGTGGTTTTAAATAATTAAAACAAATAAAGCAAATCTGTTTTATCATTTTTTTTTATAAACATAATCTCTTTGGTTTTAAATATTTAAAACAAATAAAGCAAATCTGTTTATCATTTTTTTTAATAAACTTCATGCCAAACAAAGGGAATCTTTCCTTTACAGAAGTTTGACAACCTACACAATATATGCGTTATTTGCTAAAATAATCTTAATCTAAATATATAAACAATGTTTCTCATAATCCAACCCTTATTTTTATATTATCCTTTTTAAAGTAGATCAAAACTTCAGAAGCAGCTTAATATTTTATGCGAATTAAGCAGGACATGGTTGTTAAATTCGAAGCATACATTATTTGATTTGGGCCATTAAACTTGCTGTAAATTAAATTTTAATCAAACTAAGTTGACTTTACATCAACAATTTTCTCTTCTATTTGAATTCTAAATAAATAAAAAATTACCTACCTAAGACTATAGAGGTGAATGAAACAATCCATGCAGTGATAAACGATTCCATAACTAAAGTTGAAATCAATAACTAGACACTATGATGCATGTGTTGCCAAAAATCATTTTTCTGTAACCATTGATTTCTCGCCTCAACAATGTAGGTCATTAAATTTCAACAGTGTCTTGGAATATTGGAAATGAGAATATTGATATACAGATTTGAACATAAAGAGGGGTCAGGGGAGGAACCTAAAGGTCTAGGTTCCGTTCCACAAGAGAAGACTATCTTCCATGGTCCGATGGATCGAAATGGCAAAAATAAAAAAATGATCTAAGAAAATCATATGTTTTCACTTCTATTAACGGAGAGAACATTCCGTTTTTCATCTTGTTTTTATTTGTTATACATCCAAACTAACAATGCACAAATTCATAATGCCATACTGTTGTACAATAGACATTAGACATGAACGATATAGAGTGAAAGATGTACAGTAGACATTAGACATGAACGATATAGAGTGAAAGATGTCAGAAGGCTGTTGAAAGTTTCAAAATTTCTTTTACATGGCCATCAACAGGCAACGCGCGAGTATATCAAACAAATGACCATTTCTGTAAATGTGGAGACAATAATGTGCTGGACAGAGTGAAGTGTTTTACTTCATAACTGGATCAATGATTATTTTGACCCAAAATATCCCCGAAACTGCCAAAACTCATCGTTGCATTAACCATAAGGAGTAATCTAAAAAAAACCATCAAAATTGGATAACAAATATATTTTTTTCCATCTAGTGCGAAATTGAATTTTTTGCCCAGTTTGGCCCCTTTCATTTTTCAACAGTAAGAAATCGAAGTAAAACTGCTAGCTCCCATTGAGACGCTTGAGCATTGACCTTTAAAAAACAAGAGGTATACATTGTTTTTGTATTCTTAAAACTCCGATGCTCGAACGTAAACCTTACAAATTAAAACTAAATAAATTTGTATTGGAACATCAATAAACATTGAAAAGTCAACTAAACAGATAATGAAATAATAAAATCCGGTGTGACAGCAATTTGTTTTGTATTAAATTTGTAATTCGAGTGATCACATACAACCAACAGAATGCTGAATCGATAAGTTCCCTCGTGTTAGGCATTGATTTAACATTTCTTCCTTTGGATATTGACGCTAGGAATTTTATTTATATACCAATATCTATGATTGCAAAACACATCAAGTCAGTGGTAGAGACGACGAAATGCATCAATTTCTAGACTTCCGAACAAATCTAGTGGTGTGATTAATGGTGTTTCTAATAACTCATATTGAATTCTTTACAACGGATTGACATTTGGCTAACCTTATAGATTACGCTAATGTAACTCTCTTAAACATATAATTTTGGAAGGAAATGTTAAAGATGTCTTGTATTCCAGCACAATCAACCTGACTTAAGTTATTTCTTTTTTATTTTCAAATTTGGCAATCATTGAACATAACACTGGGAGTAATATAACTAACTTTGAGTTACTCCCAGCATCACAGTAGATGCTAATTGTTGGCCATATCGATACTGAAGTTGCTGGAGGTGTAACGATAAACATACTAAAAAAATTCCTTAAACATTTCATGTAGATCTTGGACTTCCTAAGATTTGGTTCTAATGTTACTGATAAGAATAGCAATGTCTAATGCACAAACAACCATAACCAGAAAACCCTTGACACAACGATGTGCTTAATGCCAAGTTACCCTAAGGAGAACATCGTGGACACAAAGATGTGCCTTATGCTAAATTAACCATAACTAGAATGCAATTGACACAACGATGTGCCTTATGCCAAATAACCATAACTAGTATACCATGTAGACAACGATGTGCTTAATGCCAAATAACCATAAACAGAACACCATGGACACAACGATGTACCTAATGTCAAATAACCATAAACAGAACACCATGGACACAACGATGTGCCTAATGCCAAATATCCATAAACAGAACACCATGGACACAACGATGTACCTAATGCCAAATAACCATAAACAGAACACCATGGACACAACGATGTACCTAATGCCAAATAACCATAAACAGAACACCATCGACCATGGACACAACGATGTGCTTAATGCCAAATAACCATAAACAGAACACCATTGACACAACGATGGGTTCAATGCCAAATTAACCATAAACAGAACACCATTGACACAACGATGTGCTTAATGCCAAATAACCATAAACAGAACACCATGGACACAACAATGTGCCTAATGCCAAATTAACCATTGACACAACGATGTGCCTTATGCAAAATTAACCATAACCAGAATACCATGGACACAACGATGTACCTTATGCCAAATTAACCATAATCAGAATACCATGGACACAACGATGTACCTTATGCCAAATTAACCATAACCAGAATACCACGGACACAACGAAGTGCCTAATGCCAAATAATCATAACCAGAACACCATGGACACATTGATGTGCCTAATGCCAAATTAACCATAACCAGAATACCATGTACACAACGATGTGCCTTATGCCAAATTAACCATAACCAGAATACCATGGACACAATGATGTGCCTAATGCCAAATCAACAATTTGTACAAAAATTTGATAGTGAGCATATTTAAAAAATTTACCAGAAAACAAAAGTAAGTATCTTTACTTTAACAGTACCAGAATATTATGGTGAGCATCATTTCAAATTTACTTGCACATACAGGTGGAATAGGGAACAAACCTGACTTCTTGCATTGTAGAATTGTGTCAATAATACATGTATTTCAAATACTAATATTTTTGATCAAACAACAACCATTCTATAAATAACAAAAAAAAAAAAATTAAATTTTAGAGCTACAAAAAATGTTAAATGGAATCAGTGAAGGATTTCAAAATAACACTTGCATATCGTTAAACTGATGGTTTTATTATTGTGTAAATTGCAATAATTTAATGTTTGTTGTCATGACAACATGTAAAGGAATAACATAAAAAATTATAACCACGATTAATGATTAACTTCAAATAAACATTCACAATAATAAGTGTGTGCACATATTTCTTATTGTATAATTATTCACTGCAATGAAAACCAATTGACAGTAAATTACTACCAATTGAGCATTACTAGCTGAGGACCCAATCTCACCAAGTACCCTTTCTCGCTGTTGCACCCGTAAAATGAAACTGGTTGAAAATTATTTCAAACCTAAACAACATTGAGTGACTTTAACCTTTTTACTTCCAAAATCACTTTTTTTACAAACTGAAAAAAACTTCATTCCAAAGAAAACTGCAATATGCAAGATTGGGTACCTGGCGAGATAGGATCATCCACCAGTACAGGATGAAAATGTTTTGAACAAAATGCCAAAACGACTGACACCTATACCATACAATGTACATACTGGTATATATTGAGAACAATACCTAAAATGTACTCTAAATACCAGTTTAGATTTGGCCACCATTATATAAAAAACCCAATTCTTATGAATACTAAATTATATCAGAGAAAGCAGACAGCTGACAAAATCAAATGCTAATTTGCATAATAACTGGAAATAGTTGTATAATTTGAAATGTACATTCATTTTCCGGTACTGGGATGTGTGTTGGAAGGATATGGTTTACAAATTTCCCACATTGTAATTTGTAAAATTTCATGAATGTTATTTTTATATTTGGCTTATTGGCATTCATTACATCATGAACAGTATATTCTATTTGGAAACTAACTAATTCATAAAATTTTATGTTTTACTGATCTTTCTATTTTTTGCTTCTACCATGTCTGAAAAGTGCTGTACATGCAGCAGTTAAATTTGGCTTTTTAATATTTTTATTAATGTATGTATGATGAGGATCATGTCATAAAAGCATATGTTCCATATTCTTTCTTTTAAATAAAGCATATAAAAATTCACAGTATTTTTCAACATTGGTAAAATTGTAGTTAAAAGTTGATTCATTGTATGGTTTGTAGTTGGATGAACAGGTTTATATCACTCTCCATTAGCAGTATTAGTAGAAATCTCATTTAGTTCAGTTGGTAGAGTGGCAGACTACTGTGTAAATAGTACCAGACTTCATTCATGGACAAGGTGAACTGATGGTCACTTTGGGAAACAAATCATGCTGCTCTTTTACAGATTAATATTTAAGTCTGCGATGAAATATATGCAATTTTCTCTTACTAGGGTGAATAAAACAAAACCAGATAGTTTCTCATAATCAACAGTAAACTTCAAAACTTGTACTTTGAGGGCTCAACAATTTAATTTTACAGTTTATTACAATTTATATGTGTTCCAGACAATCAAAGCAAAATGTTTTATTAATAATGGTGTTAAAAGGACTTATACAGATTTGACCTCTTTAATTTTTTGCTGAAGTTCTGATGGTTTGAACACTCCATACTCTGTAATTATTCCCCCTGTAATTAATTCTCCTGGGGTAACATCAAATGCAGGATTCCAACAGTTTATACCTGTAAAATAGAACATATATATAAAAACCCCTTGTAATAAGTTCTCCTAGAACAGTTTAAACCTGTAAAATTATTTAAACATAAATAAAAGTGCAACACCTGACATTCAATTCTTTTGTTTATAATTTTGACATGAAAATATTTGTTTGTGTTGTAAACTGATTCCTTAATTCATTTAGGAAAATAAAGCAGCAATTATTTTTTCAAAAATAATTTTGTTTCCTTTAAAAAAATCTTAATTTATTGAACAGGTGTCTTAATTTAAACTCACTACCCGGTAATAAGGGTCTTTGATTGGACACAATGTTTACATTTTGGATAAAAATCAGCAAGAAGGGGGACAATTGGCTTTAATTTTGGATATGCCATAATTAATGTTTCAATTAGGTGTTGAAAGTGGAGTTTTGCATTTTTGGGTTAAAAATGCTGACTTTGAAAAGCTTTAATTTGAAAAACCAGAAATCAATAAAACTTGTGAAAATATTCGTTACAATGACCACGAGCACCATACAAAATTTTAGGACAATTTAATAATTTTCAGAAAACTTATATCAAGCTAAAATTTAACACTATAAAAAAGAAGTGCTGCTTTTCTTTAGGCATTCAGTAAGTTATCCCTTGTAAAAGTTCTATTAGTTAGGGGTTAACAGTATTGTATTTGAAGATTTGCTGGCATCAGTTGACGATTTGATGGTTGCAAATTGAGTTTACTGGCCACATGTTTGCAGAGCCAGTAAACGGATATTTGCCACCAGCAAATCTTCAATTCAAATACAAACTGTTAATTCCATTCTAATGCTGATGAATAATTTAGGCTCAATCAGAACATTTAAAAATCTGCAGAATAACCGTCTGCACTTGTGCAGTTTCTCTGATGGCATCAAACATGGAATTGATGCCATGAAAATTTCAATGTCATCCAATCAAAATCAACCTTACAAACCGTGCTGCATTAGAAGTTAACATCAAATACTGTATTCTAACAGTTTATACCTGAAAAATACACAATCAGTGTGATAAACAATCACAAGAATTTAACATTTATATGTATATGACAAAGTGACATTTTATTGTACTCTTATTGACACAAAAATGAAAAAAGAGAAGTCCACAAATTTTTAAAATAATTGAAAGCAAAAAATTTTCATTTTAAGTTCAATCTGAATTCATACTTTTAACAAACAATATTCAGGAAAAAATTCACAAGAATTTTAAGTTGTGATGTCAATTAGACAAGATCTTTTTGTATAAAAGAACCCACAGGTATGGCTGCCATTGCTCAATTTGTACATTTTATATGAAAACAGTATTTACAACTCCTGCCATCTTTGTGCCGTTTTCTCAGTGAAGGATGGCTGATAATATAAATATTACCATTACTTTGCCTGCGATACTTACCAGGTGAATATAAATATTACCATTACTTTGCCTGCGATACTTACCAGGTGAATATAAATATTACCATTACTTTGCCTGTGATACTTACCAGGTGCTGCTATATTGACTCCATTAACAGAAGTCATTTCTGTATGAGGTCTTTCTTCAATAACAATATGGTCTCCACTTGGCAGAGTAGCATCATATGAGGTGGTTGGACATGCTACATAAAATGGCACACTATGATATTTGGCCACAATGGCTAACTGATATGTTCCTATCTTATTTGCCGTATCTCCATTGGCAACCACCCTGTCAGCACCAACAACAACAGCTGATATCTTTTTTTTCTTCATCAACATGGCTGCCATACTGTCACAGATTAATGTCCCTGGCATTTTTTCATATACAATTTCATATGCAGTAAGTCTAGCTCCTTGGTTATATGGTCTTGTCTCCGTACAGAAAACATGACTTAACTTCCCATTCTCATGTAAATATCTTACAACTCCTGGAATTATAAAAAAAATGGTTTTTTTTCTTTGCTGAAACAAAGAGCAGTATATCAAATAGGCAGGAATTCATTTTCTCATAATCGAGTGTGCTAATGGGAGATAACTCAAAATCACTGACAGCCACTTACTTTTTGTAAGATTAGTAAAGCCAATTTTTGTAATATTTTATCTAATGTCTGACTCTTACTTAGACTGACATTTCAGTTACACCAAGTATATTTGCTACATGATGAGTATCAGAACTTTTAAAGCTGTTTTTATTTTCAAAGAATCTTTTAAAATTTTATATGCCAGTACATTTACATCCTCCCAAGTCAGGTTTTTTAACCCATGTCTGCTCAAGGGAGTGGACTCAAACCTCTGCATAGGAAGGATGGTACATTTCAATAATTCTCTGCTGTTTATTTCCATTGCTGCTCTGTATTACAGAGAACCAGGCCTACTACCCAGTAAGGAAGATAAAAATTCAAAGTATAATTTTAGGGTCAGATTCATGATTTTAGCTGTCATAAAAATATGTCTGTTTCCCACACCATACCCTCAATTTAACCATAGGTTGATTGGTAGCCAAACATTTTTATATATAAGGAAAATATATTTAACACTAGACAACAAGATTAATGTAAGAGAAATCTGAAGGATATAACCAATATTTGTTTTTGACCACATATTCTAATGTACGTTTCATGAACTGAGTCTCTCACATTTTGGCTATTCTCTCTTACAGCAATTTCAAAATCTGAAAGGGGGATTTAGAAAGAGATTTAACTATCTTACCGGGAACCAAATCTGGTGCTAGAAATATCACAGTAGGCTTTGTGTGTCCTGTACTCATTGAAAATTGTTGATTTTTGTGAAAAATTAAAATTCCGACAATGCCTTTATTTTTGCATTTCTGGTACCACAAAGCTTATTTAAACTGGCATTATGTATAAATATATACCAATGGATACAAAACCAATCAAAACCTTTTTCATTTTATAAAATTCACAAATCCTGTGAGCAAAAATAGTTACAATAGAAAACAACAAAATTTTCCAATTTTTCAGATGAATGGAGAAAAACTAAGAACATGTATAAAAATTCAGAAATATACAAAAGTTACCAGAATCTTTTTTATATTTCATTTTTTAGATTTGTAAAGATTCCTTCAAGGGATTTTTCGAAAATTGGTAAAAAGTGAGAGACTCAGTTCATGAAACGTACAATAACAACATGTGCCATATACGTCCTAAAAGAATTTTTCCATATCCACAAATTAGCAAAACAGAAGTGACCAAACATCCCCACCAACAAGTTTAGCTCATGAGCATTTTATCATTTTATTCAGATTTATTTCTTAACAGGACAACAAATAAACACATCTGTTGACTTGTACATGCTTTTCTGGAAAAAACCCAAAGAACTGAAAATTCACACTAATAGAAGGATAATTACTATTTACAATAACATAAATCTAAAATGCACAAGCATTAAAAATTATATACAAACTGGAATGTATATTGGAAAGATACAGTTTACATCTTTCCAACATTATAATTTGTAAAAATCCCTTATTATTATCTTTTATATACAGTAATTGGCTAATCATGAACTGTTTATATCATTTGGTCCATAATTGTAACTTGATTTCCTAAAGTTTGACTGATCTTCCTATTTTTGACCTCTAGTGTGTCTGATGAATGTGAAGTGCTTTACACAAAGTTAAATTTTGCTTTTGAATATTTGTTACACCATTTGTAAGATGTGGACAGTGTCTTTCTTGCATATATTCCATATTCTTTCTCTTTAATATTTACCTAATGCTGTACCATAACCCGCTGTTGCTAAGGAACCAGTATTACAGTGGGTCAATACAGTAGCTGAACCATTTCCAAGACGATTTAATATATCATCACCACCATATTTGGCCAGTCTTTTGTTTTCGCTAACATCTTTTTCCAGCATCTGTTCTATTTCTTTAACTATGCTTTAAAAAAAACATGGCATCTTGATGGAAATAAATTTATCCTTTTACTATATTCATATTTAAATTCTCAATATATTTTTTGAACACTTAATTAAAGAAATATGCAGCAGACTTCCCCTTTATGACAGTATTTAACATACATGTAGCTTGTCAATGTTTAATATGCATAACTAAAATTGCAAAAGTATGTTGGTTGAAATCAAAATTAAGGAATACAAACTCCAAGACGCTTGTTTAAAAATTCGCCAAGAAGGCAAAATGAAGGTTGTGCCTTCCACAAATTGTGATTGTCTTTCTGTTTTATTATACAATCACCTGTTTTTGATATCTTCTACAGTGATGTTTGGCTGGTTGGCATAATCTTTGGCTCTGGCTGTAAACCATTTAGCCGAATCTGTCATGTTAACAGCTGTTGGTCTAGCTGTTACCAGATATTCCAATTTAGACACAATAAAACTTACAATGTCATTAACTTCACTAAATTGTTTTGGTATTAACTCCACAGCCAAACTCAAACATCCAACAATAGCAATAGCAGGTGCCCCTCGTACCTAAAAATAGAACTGTTAATTACTTTTTGTATACTACTGCCAATCATAAAAAATTTCAAGTTTGTTTGTCAATCACTTGTGTTTTATGTGTGTAGACATAACTTACAAGAATAACATTGAGGTGCTTTGTGAGCACAGCATGATACGACTGCAGCTTGACATGTGAAAGATGAACAAATGAACCTTTGAGTAAGTGTGAATACAGTATTTTGCTGGACAAAGAAAAGTGCTGAACACGGTAAAAAGATTGGATCAGTGATCATTTTGACCCCCATTATCCTCTAAACTGGCATTACTATTGTTGCAATGTTAATAATGGATGATTAGGAAAAGCCCTGATCAAAATCAGATGAAAAAGAAAATATTCCCATATCATGCAAGTTATGCCCAAGCTGACCATGAGGAATCATTTGAGGAAAAAACGATCAAAATCGGATGAAAAATAAATTTTTACACATTAAAACTGTATATGAAATTGAATGCCCCACTTTGACCCCTTTTAACTCGAAAACGGTAAGTGATAGAGAAAATCTATTTCACTTACTATTGAAAGCTCTCATTTAGAGGAATCAAATTGAAAAATCAGATGAAAAATTAAAATTTCTCATCCCCTGCATAATCACATTTTTAACCCTTTGACCTGTTTTTATACAAAAAACAGTAAATGGTACAAATAAATGGTTGTTGTAACTTTTGTTGCATTTTTCATAAGGATTCATTGGAACAAACTGCACCAAAATGGGATGAGAAATTAAAAAGTTTCAAAAATTAGGGCCTGGCCATATTTGGACCACATATATCTCAATATCGGTAAAAGATAGGTAGTGACGCTTCTTTGTCATGTCATACAAAAAAACAGGTAGGGCTAAATCACCCAAAATCAATACCAGCCTTTATCTAGTACCAAAAATCAATGTCCCAAAAATTTAAAAGGATCGGTTAACTTAAACAAAAGTAATAGTGTGCTGAAACCAACCTGTCTTAGTACAGATGCCAACAACAGCCCCATACCATAACATGAAATTAATGTTTAATAATTCTGGCTGTGTTTTATTGGTGAGAAACATCATTGGTAGACAAATACAAGCTGGATTTTCACAGTGATTAGTCACATTTTTTCCAAATTTAACATTATGCTAGATGGGGGGGCGGGGAGTGGGGGAAACTGGCTTCAGAATTTTTTTTTACCTGCCTGTATAGAAACGGTTTCGGCTGGTTTTGCCCCTAATCCACTTTGCAACTGAGTGGTTTTGCCCTAATCCCAGTTTGCTCAGGGTGGTTTTGCATTTCTTCATATATTTTTTGTTGAAATATTTTGCAAAGAATGAACTTTTGGGAAAATGCATTGACCTTTACGTAAAACTTAGGTAGGTGATGTGGTATTATATTTGGGGAGTGTTTTTGTAGATTCCCATGAATATTATGAGAATTTTCACTGAGCTAGGAGTAATATTCTAATTTAGTATATTACTCTCAGAACTGAGCAATTTATTTGGATGTTATATTATAGCTTTTAATATAGCCGATATTTTAAATCCTGAAATTTGACCTACGTGTAAATATGAATGAGGGTCAATCAATGATCCATAAAAAATTCTTTTGAATAGTTTTTATGAAATTAAAATTAGCCTATCCTATATAATTTGTGAATTTGATTATCATGTCAAATAAAATAATATCTGAGACTGATACTTTCGTGACTTTTGGAAAATGCAGAAGTGTACACACATTTCTTTGACTTCAGTTGAGGTTTTTTTTCATTATACTTATATACTTTTTCTCTGAAAGGATGCAAATATGTTCAAATTTTAATTACAGTTGCATTCTTTCCGTTTTTTCTGTTGTTATATATATAATTCTATTTCATTTTGTTTTATGTAACCAACTATTCCATTATATTTTTTCAGTAGATCAAAGAAGATAACCTGAGTTTAAGAAGGGATGGATATAGAGTCTTGGTTTAAGCTAAATATAACATTTGCTATTTCAAAAATATTGCTTAAATATCATAACATTCAGAAATATCATAAACACTTAATTCATACAAATTGTTTACTACTCCCAAATTATATGTTTATTTAACAATATACATGGTTTAGTTGAATTTAATCCTTTGATCTATAATGACAACCACCCTCAAATTCATTTTACCTGTTGGATAGATACCAACTGATCTGGGCTAAACCACTCAGACAAATCCACCTAGGGGTAAACTGGAACAAGGGTGAAACCACCAGATACCATGAAAAAACATTAACCACCTCAGAGTTAAATAGTTGTTCCCTAACCCCATATCCAAATTCAAAAGTTGTTCATGTGTGGCGATACTTCCATAAATTAGAATTCAAGTTATAGTACATATGTGGTCAGACTTTCCTAAATTACAATTCAGGTTACAGAACTGTAACAGTTATATAACACCCTCAACTTGCTACATTAATGGAGATCACCTTTACTTAGTTTGTAGAGGTATGGACTACAAATCATGCTCTAACCATGTATGCAACTTACTTGCATCTTTTTAATAGCTTGCCAACCATCTTCTGTGTCATTTATTTTGATGTATTCTGATTTTGAAGGCAGCAAAAGCTGATCTAATATCATGAGTGTACCATTTTTATAACGGATCGCCTCTAGTGTCATTTTTGTTTTCACTTTGGCCAGTTTGGAAATGATAATTTATGGGTTAAAAATTAACAGAAAGATGTGATTTAAATATTATCGACCTTGAAAGATAAAAAGACTTTATATATAGTGAAATATGCTTGAAACAACAAAATATTTTGATGAAATGACTGATAAAGAGCCTGTTATCTCTTCACAGGTACAAGATTTAGAACGGAGGTGAAAGTAAGGGGAGTAACTGTTGATGACAGCGAAAATGAAAGTAGCATCTAATGAGAGCGGGAAATATGAAAGATAAACTAATACGGGACATTAATTATATTGTTTCCAACATTTCAAAACCGAACAATGAAAAAGAATTATTCCTGAGGGATTCCACTAATCTTCTTATAAACCTGTTAAACAACCTTCTGCCATACATAGAAAGTAAAGTGAGTTCCTGGTCATTTTGTTCTTCTATTTCTTTTAGTCCATAGCATTGATTTTTACTGTTAATAATTACAAACGTGTTATAGTAGTCTTAGTTAATAATAAACAGTTATTACACAGGCACTTTAGTTTGATGCTCCACACCCACATGAGTTGACAATTAGTATTACATGTTTTAAAAGTCTCAGCACCCACCAAGCAATTTGTGTAACATAATTAAATTGCCCACTTTACTATTGTTTGAAAGAGTTCATTTTGCCTGAATAAGCAGGAATATATGTTGGGGGTTCCAAATGGAAGTCTTGTCCTATGATAACTTCCAAGGATGAATAGTAACCCTGTGTCTGATACTCTCCCATCTGGGTTTAAACTGATATACTTGTTTGTTGGAATGTTCTTGATGTTATGCTTAATAACTTAACTTTTACAGCTTCTGTTATGGTGTGGACTCTGGTTCATTGTTGAAGCAGTAATGGGACCTGTAGAAGTTTACAGATTTTGACTGTCATTTGGTGGATGCATGGCTGTCTCATGGACAATCATGCTACATCTCCTTTTTATATTTGTTGTAAAATAGGACAACGGATATTCACTTTAGAATCTTCGTATGTGTAACTACAAAGCCAGTTGTCCTCTTCCAAAATTTTGCACAACATTTCTTCATTGCAAGGACTAGTCTCTGTCAGGAGAGATACAGGCTACTGGGAGCCTCTGGTTACACTCTCATTGATCTATTAAATTTAAATGAGGAATCTTTGTTTTCAGTATTCATATAAAATATCTTATAATGGTGCATATTGTTCATGTTATCAATTTTCACCTGCAGTAAATCTTTTTAAAATTTGAAATTTTTAAGTTGCAGGTGTCTGACCCAAGTCAGATCTTGTGGCCATTGGATTGTCTTTGTGCTATTTTTAGGTTTACTTTCACTGTTATATTTATTATCTTTTGGGTATTCCACCTGTCATTGAACATTTACCTTTTTATACAGTTTTATGGTCAGGGCCATAAAAAGCACATCACAAGGAGTTGGATTCTATGCTTGTTGAAGGCCCTGTAAAAAAATAAAGATTTTAACTTTTGGTATCTTTTTGATAAGATGTGGTGTTGTCTTTTTGACATTTAAGTAATATTCTTTTCTTTTCACATTTTTATTTTCTATTTTTATGATGCCATTTCACAGAGTGTAGACACAGTATTACAAGACTTACCAGAGACAGGACAGTTATTGGGACGTCTCTTCATATCCAGAGCAGTTAGAGGGTGTCCAGAATTATACAGCAAAACAGCGCAGTGTATTCATGGGCTATGGAGGGCTAATCCACAAACTACTTTAGAAAAGAAGGCTTCTGAATGGGCTGTGGTTTGTAGCAAATATCTTAATCAAAACTTTTAAAAAAAACAGCTATTAAATCAGAATGTGAAAAAGAGATTTCTTCAATATAAAATTAATTTTTGTCTATGTTGTTATAACCCCTGCCATCTTGGTTAAGGCTAGTTAACAAATGTGTCATCAATACAGCAGAATTACAATAGGGGAATGGCATAAAGGGAGATAAGCATAAAATAATGGAAGAGTTAATGTGAACTATATAAAAAAACTAATGAACATACCTGGAATCCTTGATGATGTTGATGCTATCTTGAATTCAGTGATATGTTTACTTGGTTTAAATTTGCCTTTTTTTTTCAAATGTTTCAAAGTTTTAACTGAAAGGAGTTCATTGAGACTTATTAGTGCAAATTGTATTAGTAAATCTTTAAGAAGTGAATTGTGTGTATTTTGTATTAATGTAATAATATGTTTTTGTGTGTGTAAATATTTTGCAGAATCAGATCAAGAGTACTGTATGTCTACCAAAATCTCAATATTATAGTGTGTGTCAACTGGGAATCTCGCCTACAGATGTAGTAAAAGAAAACATAAATCAGGTACACTTAGATCTATAAGGGACATGGGAGATAACTCATTTCATAGTTTAGCTATAGTTATTGTCTTAAATGTTTTCAATAGGTGGTCTTTCAGCAGTTTGGTTTTAAAACTGTTTAAATCAAGTCTAAATGACACCTATTAGTTTCTTTTAGTAGAGGCATGTAACAATACATGCTTTTTTTTTCTTCTTGATAAGTCCATTTTCTACCCAAAATTGAAAAAGTAACTGTATAAACATTTTAATACATCTCACATGTGAATATTTGATACTAGCATTTTACTGATATTTGTGTATAGAAATACAACAAAACACTAAAAATGTTTCACATTACCTGAAACAGGGGAGATAATTGTCAAATTCACTAAATGAAACAACTTAAAAAAAACTTTGAACTTGAATTAACCATTTTCTCCTATGGATACCCCACATTCTAGAGTACTGCACACCCCTCCCTGGCACTAGAGAAAACAGGAAAAAGCTATAGAATTGGCAGTTCCATCTTTTCCCCCTTTGTTTTTGGACTCTAACTTGAGATCCCTTGACCATTTGAACAAAATTTATACAGATGGGGCCAATACTGTGAGTTAGGGGACTTTGAGTGCTGCTTTCTTTTGTTATTGCACCATTTCAATTTTTATCAACATATATCTAGTAAACAAAAAACACAAAATTAGTTTTTTTTCTCATATTTAATAGAAAGAATATGGAATATACGCCAGAATAATGCTTTTGTTTTTGCTATTAAAAATAATATGGGAGAAAAAACATCAAAATGTCTTTTATACTGCAGCTGGACCATTTCCTGTTGACTTTATTTCCTAAATATAGTAACAAAGTGATATTTGGTACAATGTCAATTTCATTTCCTTTATAGCCAGGGGCTCATTGAGGGACAAAAGAAATTTATTATTATGTTAATTAA
>JARWCS010361054.1:0-10624 GCA_034783895.1 Geukensia demissa | reverse complement strand
ACAATGTCATCACAATGTTGTCAATGTAAACGACATTAAGGCAGGTTTTTGGTTTACTATAAATTCAATTCAAACATGTGTCTAGTTTTTTAGGTACATTTTAGATTAGAGGACTGGTTAACGATGGTTTCAGTTGAAACAAGTTTCTGGTTTATTCACTTTTCAGTTTAAACTTTGAAAATTAAACTTTTGATCTAAATTTAAAACTTTTGCAAACCTTATCATTAGTATCACAAGCCTTGAGAAGAAAACACGGATCTGAGGCAGCACTAGTTGTGTTGTTCATTCCATTTCCCGACAGGTTGAAAGTCTGAATTGTCCCAGGACACTTATCTTCTCCAGGCCGAAGAGCAAACGCCACAATAAAGAAGATAAAGTATGTGATGAAAGCTAAAAATCTTCTGTAAAATCTGCAAAATATACATAACTTTTGTAAGACACTCAAAAAAGATCAAAGGATTGTAGGTCATATTTAACATTTATTCTGAAAGTCAGATCATATTCAAGGTTTAATATATTTAAAATATTAAAATAGGAGATGTGGCATGATTGTCCATGAGACAGCCATCCATCAAATAACAGTCAAATTTAAACTTCTACAGGTCTCATTACAGCTTTCAATAATGAAACAAAGTCCATACCATGACAGAAGCTGCAAATATCAATTTCTTTTACTTGTCCTGATCAGTTACAGGTCAAAATATATGGTACTCTTGGCATACTATAGTGTCTCTAACAATATAATTACCCACTAGAACATAACTTAAATACTGCAAAAATTGGTGTACCTACAAACCAAATGAATGTAATATATCCCAAACCAAATGAATGAAAGAGATCTTAAATTGTCATATATCTTTCTGTTTAATGGTTATCCCTGTATTATGCTTCTTTCACACATAGTACATTTTGAAAACATTTTATCAATAAAATGTCAGTTTAATGTGTACCAGAAAATGTATGAATTCAAACGATAATCTACATTCCAGCCAAAACACATTACTGAAAAATCAAAAACTATGTTAAGTACATTTTTGATAGTGCATTTTAGATGAAATGTATTTTTTTTTTTAAATTGATGACATATGTATTAAAATTTGAATTTCTCACTTGTTTTCAAACTGTATTCAAAACTTTATTGGTGCACATTAAAGTAAATCTAAGGCAACATAAATCTAATTTGAACAGCCAAATAATCAGAAGACCTCATTAGGAGAAACAAACCTGAATCTGGCATAAGTAATCCATTTCTCCTTCAGTAATTCAACAACAAGTCCATCCATCATGCTCAAGTGACTCTCTCCTTCCTGAAAAAAACAGCTTCTGCATGATCTTAATGTGAAATTCAGCTTTAAGATAAATTAATTTCTTTAAAGATCCATATTAAGAAATATGTAAATGAACAACTATTCTTGACCAGCTTGTGGGGGTGTGTAAAATATCTCCATCCCAAATCAACGGCTGGTAAACATGACTGTTCCATAAAATTTGACCATTTGTGATTAGGTCAATACTTCTAAACTATGCCATTTTGATTCACAAAGAAAATGACTTTAATGAGCATAAATTCTATCTGATATAGACATTTTCTAAGTGTTTGTAATGTTGAATTTGGATGCTGTTGGAGAAACTGCAAAACTGCACAAGTTTATTCCATATATTCAAATGCTCAGATTGATGATTTATTCATATGCATTAGAATGGAGTTAAGAGTGCTGCTGCAATTGAAGATTTGGCAGCATTAATTGTGATTTGATGGTCACAAATGCTTGTTTACTGGCTCACTAATGTGATGTATAACTTTATGAGATGTATCAGATAGAAACACACCTTATACAGTTGGAAGTAAATGTTGTGCTTTGATTAAAACATCTTAAAATAAAAAAAAAACAATCTTTAAAAGAACATTTATGTTTTTTGCTGCATGTTCAAAATGTGGGTAGGGCAGTGACTTTAACATTTTGTATTTATTTGAGTAAATATTGCATGTGTTTTATATGCATTAGGCAGATTTCTATCTAAGGGGCTCAAGGTTTAAAGAAATCTGTAGTAAGGTGAATAAGACAACTATGAAAGAAACGGTATGTTATGTCTGTACTCTGTACTACCTTAGATGTCTTAAGTGTGAAAGACATAAAACTGTGCTGTTCAAAAACTTACCCCATACACAACAAGACTAAGGACGGAATCTTTATTTATCTCCCCTGTTTCTGCAATTGTATCAATGAATCTGAGTGGATATCCAGCACAGGTGACATTACCGAAAATCCACTGTATTGCTCGCACTTTCTCTAGTATATGTTCATACATCTGTAAAATAAACAAGCATCACAAACAATTGTCTATTAGACAACATAAATTACAAACACACCTACAGGTGGCCCAAAGGCCTTCAATAATGGAGAAATATCAACACCATAATATAAAAATAGGAGACGTGGCATGATTGTCCATGAGACAGCCACCCACCAAATGACAGTAGAATTTAAACTTCTACAGGTCCCATTATGGCCTTCAACAATGAATCAGAGTCCATACCAGAACGGAAGCTGTAAGAGGCCCTGAAATACAAAATGTGAAACTATACATAAAACAAGGTGAGCTGTAAAAGGCTCCAAAAATGTGATGATTTTCAGATGTAGCTATAATCGACAAAATAAGTATTCCATGCAAAACAAGTAACATTAAAAAATAAGAACAACGACAAGGTAGAGAAGGGAGTCATTAAGATAACTGGTTGATTTCAGAGAAAAGTTATAAATAGAAGCACCTATGTACTATTTGGTATTTATACTGGTTATCATGGTTAACATACTGAATACCTGTTGAGATGATCTTAAAGCCATAATAAAACAGTTAACTTTTAAATATAGATTTCACAATGATTGAGAACTGTAAATTGCAGGTTATTATTTTGAGTTATTTAATTTCAAAATAAATAATAAACAAGCCTCTGGTGTTTTTTTTTAAATTATTTTGAAATTAAATAATGAGTTGATAAACAATATACAACTCCCATGAGTTGTGAAACCTGTTTCTCTTATGATTAATTTTATTGTGTATGGCCGACTTTTTTGTTTGAATGTATGTGCAGAGTAAACAAGGATCTCACAGACTTTAGCAAACCAGCCAATAGAAATGTCCCAAAAATTCATCTAATCATAGGATAGGCCAATCAAATGTGAAAAATCTGCTTTATCACTTAGTGTTAATCATAAGAGAAAAAAGTTTTACATATGTCAGTGTCTCAAGTATAATGTCTCAAGCAGAGTATGACAGATAATTTTACAATAAGCCTCTGAAGGTATTTTGGTTATGACTGAAACTGACTTAATGGATTAAACATTGTATAAAGTGGTCCAGTTTCATGTTGTGCTAACAATTTTTTACTTTTCTCAATTTGCACAAATGCATTAATTGTGAATAAAAGACTGCATGGAGTGTTGTCTCATTGGTTCTTCTAAGGGACAATATATCATGGAGTGTTGTCTCATTGGTTCTTCTAAGGGACAATATATCATGGAGTATTGTCTCATTGGTTCTTCTAGGGGACGATATATCATGACTATTTCAATAACTTACATCTTTCCTTGGAAGTTTGGCTGCCATTGTCAGGGGAGTTAATCCTTGTCTATTCTTGATATCCAGCTTGGCACCCATTGAAAGCAACATATCAAACATTTCCTGTAATAATAAAATTTAATAAAATATAGAAGTTTTTCTTTATAACATTAAGCATACAACCAGCTGGTATTTGAAAAATTAAATTAAAATATAGTAAAGGCATGATTTGCTCTTTTACTGGTTAGTTAAAAACTCTGGACCTTACTTTTAAAGGGTGTGGTGTTTTATAATCAGTAACGGGCTGAACAAAAAATTTACTCCTGGATTATAATCTGTCTTAGAAAAAATTATGATATGGAGAACACAAACTTATTGAAAGTGTCATCTTCATCCCATTCAATAATTACTAGTAATTGTATAACAGTATTGGTATCAAATTAAAAAATAGTCAGCAAATGTCTGAAAGATCTGGGACATGTACATTGTTTGTGATGAATGCTGTTTTTGAAAGCTATATAGCTCAATAATCCTCCAACACCTGTCAACCTAAATTTACAAACTTAAGCTAGCAAAAAACACACTTTTCTAACAGAAACTCCATGCAATTATTAAATAAATTCATATTCATCATTCAATGATTTGGGTTCCTGATACAGGACCAACTCTTTATTGCTCCTTCAAAAAGACATTGGTTAAGAATAAATACTTCCTACTTAATCATTGTAGACCCATTTATGAGAGGTTCTCCTCTTGATTGGAAAACTGGGTAACCAATTTCTTAGCCTCCATTCTTATCAAAATTGAGTATTTTTATATCCCATTCAACCAAAGGAACCCTCTTTAGAAGGGTTCTACCTCTAGTCAAAGACTGAGTCAAGTAAATAAGTCACCATTTACTTTGTAAGTTGCATTTGAATAAAATTGATTTGACTTGTGAGATAATTTACAGCTATTTAACATTAGGAAGGAAATAGTCTTTTTATTTCTTCTGAGGCCTAACTTTTTTCCAAATATGTGGTGAAGGGAACAGCTTGAGTTGAGGAAAAACTAAAGTAACTATGTCCAAAAGTGTCTTTTAGTCAACTGTTATTCAGTACTAAAATCTCAATAAGGAAAAATAATCAATATCTTTATAATTTAAACTTGGTGAACACTTGGATTGATATACCCAGCCTCTTTGCATGCCGACTTATCACTTTGGTGAGTGACAGTTAGGTCACTGGTAAATAATCTTTGGAACAATTTAAGAATTAATTATGATCAAAACTATTAACCAGCTGGCACCATTCAGATAAAATATAGTTGATTTATTCATATTTCTCTTTGACACAGACAATATATACTAAAATACACCTGAGCCAAACCATTATTGTGGTATATGGAATATAGCTAACACATTAGTCTGGCAGAGAACATACAAAGACATTATTAGGGGTACACACCTTTATAATATTGGAATAAATAAAATATTTCTCTCATATAGCCTTCTAAGAAACCAACAGATTTGTAATGAAATGTTATTTCTAATGTAGGAAATAGAAGATATGGATTATGGGACTGTACAAAATTACAATATGGTTCTGATGACGGTTCAAAATCTAGGTCTCTACAATGCTTCAACGAGGAGGGAATAAAATACCTTGTGATGACTTCTAAATCACCCTGCTTATGCTTGGTTTTGTATAACATTGTATAACATTGATATGTAATAACCTTTAGTGTTTGTAGCAATCTGTTGTTGACTGCAGTAGCAAAGCAAAGGAAGAGGGTGGTACAGGGGGGTCCAGCGCATGGACGTACGAGAAATAAAATGTCTTATCACGAGGAACGAAAAATTAGAAAATAGCTTGCACATTGCATTTTGATCAAGACACGCAAAACAAGACATATAGCAACCCTTTAGCACGACAAAACATGAAATGTATGAAAATTGGTAAAAACGTTGCATGAAAATAACCCTGTACTACCCTCAAGGAATGCATATTTATTACCATTTTAATATTTGACCGGTAATATAATAACAGAATGTCCTGTTGTTAGACTAGGGGTATGATGGCAGTTAGAATATATATATATATAACAAATAAAGCAAGGTTATATTGTAACAATGACAACTATTTTTAACATTCATGCATTGTACTCAAAGAAAGCAGTAATCACTAATATCAGAACTTTTTTCAGCTTAATCCTGAAAATCATGTAACTCTGTTTAATATTTCATACATATTGCTCAATGTGTCTATCAATTTTAAAAAAAACCTCTGCACTATTCTTTCTTTCCAGATATTTTACAGCTAGACATTTTAGGGTAAACTGTTTTTTTGTTTTCATTATGAAGATGAGATTAGTCATATTTTTAACAACTATAATGTCCAGCTTAAGTTGTAAAAGAGCTGAAAATAGGACAGGCCCAGAGTGTTTTTTTTTTTAAAATTATAGAAGTAATTTTAAGCTGAATTCAGATATACACATTATGCGCATCAAAAACGTTAACCAGGTGGTTTACAAGTAAATGTGACATCCAAGATTCATTTAATTTACGGTAAGCAATTACTGATGCATATTTGTTTTAAATGCACCAAATTTTAATCAAATCAAACTACACCTGAATGCAGTTGAGAAACTGAATGATGAAAAGTTACAGAACTGTTAACATTGTTACACAATTTTCCAGATAAAAGAAGAAATTTCATTGAACCTATCTACAATGGGAATTTCAAAACACCTATTTGGGGTCTTAAGTAAGGACTTGTAGTGATGTTGTTTTTATGGAATTGATTTACAAGAAGTGTGACAGCATGATTGTGTATTGGTTTTCCTGTAACACCTAACCTTTAATATATATTTTTCCATAGGAAACATGGCATAGTAATTCTCTTAAAGATTAAAAGGTGTGAGTTTTTACTCTGTGTTGAAGACCTCACTGTGGCTGAGATGATGAACAGCAATCAAAGCCCTGTTCCTTTGCTTGGAATTTACTTGTCTATATGAGATTTTTGTGTCATGAATATTAACACCGTATCATTTCTCCTATTACATTGCAGTACTAGAGCTAGCCAAGTATCATTTTCAATGTACTGCAGCTATCACATATTTGGAAACAAAAATCCATCACCATACAGCATAGCTAAATGAGCAAAGCTTTCACAACACTTATATAGGACATTATATGTACTTATCAATATTTGTTTAATTATAATGATATGAAACTTGATGTTGCCAAATTTGTTTTTTTATAACTGCAATGTCTTTTAGATCTATATACTGTAAATTCATAAATTATTGCAAATATTGAGAATACCTGTGAATCTCAATAATAAAAACTGCCAACTTGACATTTTATAACATACGTAAAAGAAACTTTTTTTGATATTACAATTATTTTGGGTCCAATTTTCAGTAGAAAATCATCAATCAATAAATATGAAAGTAATAATTTTTTAATAAACAGTAATATGTAATGGAGAACTGTGGAAGTGGAATCTAATATGTTCTCTTCAGTTTTTTTTTAACTGAAAATAATGTCTTCAAAATTTGAAAACCAGTTTGAATTTTCCTTTATATGCAAATCACATAATATTGTTTAATATGCAAATCACAAAATATTGTATCATGGATATCAACTATATGACTTCATTTTACTTATTTATATGAAATTTTTCTCCAGCAAAATAATCATTTAAACAGTATTTTAAATAATAGTTATCAAAAAATTAGCTAGGGCTATTCCTTTAAAATGAATGGGGAAGAATTGGATGGGAAATTCTTTTTTACATGAATTTTGGACCCTCTTTCCTCCCTACCAACATCCATTTTAATGATATATTTCTTACGCCATTAAAGGCTAATATCAAAATAATTGATAAGCACATAATACAAAAAAAATATATATAAATGTAACAAATGTTCAAACCTTTTTCTGTGCATACTGTGATCCAAATCAAGCAAAAAAGAAAAAAAATACTTTGTTGACATTTGACCTTGAGGTGAAGGACACAACAATTTTCACATAACCGTTATTATACCATATTATCAGTACCATGCTTTGGCATTCTTATGTCTGAGAATTTTCTAAACTTTTATAATAACAACCCATCAAAATGCCAGTTTTCCTTTGTTTTCATAGAAGTTATTAAAATTCTCACACAAGAGTTTTTTAGCTGCAAGCATTGGAGCTGTCAAAGAAGTGCATTTTTAACAGAATTTTTTATGAAGAAACTAAAATTTTAGGTGGTGACTTTTTTCCAACAGATTTGCAGCAGTTTTTATACACATACCTTTTCTGGCATTCCAATAGACTAAATACAGATATATAAAATTATCAAAAGTAGTCTTAGTCATCGTAACAGCATAGTATATTGTGTAACATGTAAAAAATGAACTCTGAATAATCTGGATTCCTGCTTTTGGTGTAGATTATACACATTTATACATTATACACACTCCTAATTTGGCCTAGAATTCCTGGTAAAAAAACCTTGTTCTACTTCATTGTATGCAAGATCTTTTAGGAAATAGTTGAATATTGTTAAAAACACCAAAAATTATTTAATGTATACCATGCAGAGTGAATAAGCAGAGAATACATGTAGTATATAAATACACCTGATTAATGCTAACTACAGGAAAACTTGTTGAGGAGTCACAATAAAATTTCAACAAAAAGTACAGTTTTTCTGTCATGATATTATTTGATAATTATTATATGTATGTGTTTTTTACTACAGTACCCTGTTGACTGCAAATATATTTTCTCATTTTCAAAAATAAAAGATATATACAGAAAACAAGCACAAAATAGCAAAATAGCAAAATTATCCATACATTACAAAACATTTTTGTGCGTCTATGACAAAAATGTGCAAAATAACATGAAAAAATCAGAAAAATGCAAACCTACTTTTCGATAGACAAATAAAATTCATAGATATGAATTTTATCAATGAATTTAAAGTGACAGTCTCTTCTCTTCTACTGATGTTATTGATATTTAACAAATTTAATACTTGGGATCAATATAGAAACAGGAGATTTGGTATGATTGCCTATGAGACAGCCATCAAAAATTGGTAAATTACAAACATGTACAGGTGTCTTTATAATAAGGTCTTCAATAATAGACAAAAATTCACACCATATGGCAAGATGTAATTTAGGCCCCAGAAATAAGATATGATAATATTCAAATGTATCAATAATGAACCAATTAAATATACAATGTAATACATGTAACACTTAAACATAAAAAACAATGAAATCAACTGCAATACAGGTTCCTGGCTTGGTACAGGCACAAAAAGTAGGTAGCACAGTTAAACATGGTCATGAGCATTTAACCCCCACCCTCCAACATGGGACAGATGTGTGATAAATTGACAAAAAAAAAACAAACTGGATTGGTTACTTATATCTACTCTACATACAACATTTAAAAATTTCAACACTTGGCCTAAATTAAAAACTGTTTGTTTCACCTGCCGACCCGTTTAAATGGTCCCTACTCAAAATATTTTAATAGTTTAGTACTAATTCCTCATTGATTTAGTAATTATGGTGTACTTCAATTGTCATTGAAAAAAATTATCCCTATCTTGCAACCCACATTTTAAGATCATGAGTAGGGAAACAGCAAACAAACATATTATGTTTAGCCCTATGTAGGGCAATGTGTTCAAGTTTTTCTTTTCAATAAAGCATGGAAGTTTTTATATGTTTATACAAGTACTGCATAAAGGTTATAGTCATTGAGAGAATTTTAAGAATAAGAACAATTATAACAGTGATGCTTTGCTTTAATCTTGTATTATTGAGGGCCTGGGTGGCCAAGTGGTCTAGGAAGTTGATTTAAACTTACCTGTACAGATCACTGTAGCCTATCACCTATATCACATTAGTTCTCGCATGGCCTTGTACCATACAAAAAACGGTTGAGTTTAACTCGCATCACATTAAATAAGGTTTGTCAGTTAGTTCTCGCCTGGCTTTGTACCATACAAAACACGGTTGAGTTTAACTCACATCACACTAAAGATGGTTTGTCAGTTACCTGCTCAAGGTCAGTGGTTTCTATCCGACTTCCTCTATCAGTAAAACTGACCGCCATGACATGACTGAAATATTGTTGAAAGTGGCATTAAACCCTAATCAAACAAACAAACAAAATCTTGTATTATGTGATTTAGTATCTCATGAACATCAATCTTGTACATTTTTCGTCCATTTTTCTAAATTTCAAAGTCAATTGACTGCTTTCTGAACTTTATGCAAAAGGTATTTTTTACAATAAATGAAATCTAACAGAGCAAATTAAGAAAAACACTGACTAAATACAGAAAGCTCAAACCTCACCAGCAATGCTTTCTCCTATGTTACAATAAAGAGAATACAAAATTGTTCAGAATTATTAACACTATTTATTATGTTGTTGTTAATTCATACAGTTATTATGGTAATCAAACAAATACAATGTACTGTAAAACAGGATATATTCGCGAGCATGATATTTTCATGTTTATTTTTCGCGACAGACAACAATCACGAATTTAATGTTATCGCGAATATTAAATATTTTTCTTTAAAGTGTTTCCTAAGAAAATTATATTTCATGTTCCCTTCTTCTAATTTTTTAGATTCATATTATATTTGATAAACATTAAGATGTTTATTTAAGTGACTAATAAAAAAAATATTAAAAACAAACCTGTTGCGCACTCTTCACAGTTGTAAAAACATGGTCGCCAATTACTTTAAAGGACGAGGGTCGTTAAGGTCCGTTTTTGGCCCAAGAATTTGGATGAAAAATGAAAAGTAGCTAGTATCTATTATTTTATATTTTTTGTATTGAATAATGTCTATAAAAAGAGAATCCAACAGAATTTTTAGTTAAATTGGTTCTACAACAGTCACAGGGCGCATTGAAGTTGCTTCAAATATAAATTTCCAAGAAATTACCTAATTTGATACATTATGTGATATAATTTTGTCGATTTTAATATAGATCGCACAAAAACATCACAATCAAACTTTGCACAATTAAAGATCTATCAAGTACAAATGTTTG
>JARWCS010361033.1:0-10625 GCA_034783895.1 Geukensia demissa | reverse complement strand
TGTTGGCCATGGTCTTGTCTGTCTTCCGACTTAACGATTTCTGTCTGCCCCTTTGGTATCTTCGAATTCCTTTTTGATCTGAACAAGAACTGCCTGTATAGGCCATATTAGTTATCCGTCCGGTACTATATAAGCAACTATGTAGAGACCGTGCCATATATGCTTCAGGCCAAATTTTAGTTCATTTGGTCAAGCGATGTATGATTTGAAGTTATTCCATAGATAGCTCAGGCAAAGTTTCAGTTCATTTGATCAGGCAGTTTAAGAAGAAAAGCAAGAACAGTCTATGGCAGCCATTTAGTCGACTGACCGGCACGAAATATGCAAACTTTATAGTTACCCTGCAGTAAATAATTCAGAAAATGACTCAGTTCATTTGATAGGGTACTTACAGAGGAGAATATATTATAAGATTTGTCAAGTAAGAAAGTAAAACTCACGTGGTGGCCATGGTGAGTGACGGAACGATATTGTCAAAATGTAAAGTGGATATCCCATATATGTTTAAAGCTAATTTTCAGTTTATTTAACCAGTGGTTTCAGAGGAGAAGATTGCAATGTTAAAGTTAACGAACGGGCTACAGTTTCAGGCACATCTATTTCATGCATGACTTCAAATGGCGTCATTCCCGATGTACATGACTTCTGTTGACGTCAATTCCAGTTTTACCGAAAATTCATGTTTACCCGTGTCTTTAAAATACTTTTCAGCATATTTTTATGATTCATATGACAATTATGCTAAAAAGTATATCGTCGTTCAAGAAATTTCTCAATTTCACATAAATGTAATATGTAAAACAGATATTTATTTGGCAATTCAAAATAAATGTAGTGAAGCAATTTACAATTGATGTCAAAACTTAATAAATATAAAAATGCGAAATAAATGCAAGATAAACATGATAAACTAATAATATTTCTTCTAATTGGCCCCATGTCTACTCCCAATATCCATGAATGCAAATCTCAACATTACAGAATATCCTGACAATTAATCCTTGTAGTATTAATTTTTATTAGGCTCCAGGAACATGAGAATTGAAAACACTTATTTTAATAATATTCACCGTTGACTTAAACATTTTTATAAATAACCTTTTCCATGTCTAATAGTCATACAATATCCATTATTTTATATAAAAATATGTCGCTGTTCAGACGCCAAAATATCCTTTTGAAACCCCTTTCAATATATATTACTCATTCCGTCAGCTGGATGTATAAAAAAGTCTTCACATTATACCGGGCATTTGTAAATATCACGTTTAATTAAAAAAAGTAACGATTTAAAAGTTTAAAATATAAAAAGTATTAAATATGATTATTAGTAAAAGCAGTTTACTCTTGAGTGGCAAATGTAAAATTATACTAACCAATTCTGTCCGTCACTGCTATTCAACATCAAGGTTGAATAACCAAAATTCGAACCCTCCTGACCTTTAAAGATCACCACGTTTTCAGTATCAACATTAAAACAATATATTTTATATATAAGAATTGCAGTTAAAAAAATGAAATTCATTTTTAGCTAGTTACACCCGTGTGAGTGACACAACTATATTATTTCAAGTGGTATCTTGTTTTGTCAAGGAAATATTTCAGATTTGAGCATCTTTATCAATAACTTTAACAAAGAAATCACAAAGCGTTTACTCAAGTATGTTTAAAAGTCGTAATTTAAAAATTGCATTTAGAAGAATTAAATTCATTTATAGCTCGTTACACCTGTATGAGTAGCACGACTATATTATTTCAAGTGGCATTTTGTTTTGTCAAGGAAATATTTCAGATTTTACCATCTTTATCAATAACTCCCCTAGGGTATTCACCAGCCCAGTTGTCAGACTTCTGGCATGAAATTTATCAAACAATGTTTTACTGAAATTTTGCTGCATTCGTTTAAATTCTAAAGCCTAAAAAATACGGAAAGGCCTCGAAGAGTATTTCACTTAGTAGATGTCGCTGCCGTCGGATTTGGCTACCCATTTTGATTTGTTGGGATTTGAGTGCTTCTTTTACTATCTTTGGATCTTGGACTTCCCATGTTTTGATTCTAATGCTACTGATTAGAGGTTACTGCTTGAAATGTACATATAGCATACATAAATTCTCCATATCTATTCAACATTGGTAATTTTGTATTTTTAAACAAAGAAATCACAAAGCGTTTTACGCATATATGTTTAAATGTCGTAATTAACACAGGAACAAATTAAAAAATTCAAATGTGAATAATCAGTGTGTTTAAGGTTTAGTTTCTGCCCCAAATTTGGACTATTTTTATAGCTAGTACTTTCAAACTGAACGTTCAAACATCATTATTATCGTAAACAAATACCATTTAATCAAAATGCTTAATTGTATTGAAATCGATTATGTATAGTCTTTCATTGAAATTAGGAGATAACTGCATTGTATTTTAAGCTTTGAGGACGTAAATCGTGGATTATGGCAATTAATAACCTACTAGTAAATAAACAGTATCAAAAAGTATCATTTATGAGTCTTTTATTTTATTGGGGTTTGTGTTACTCTTGCCTTAGTTCTCCATGTTGTCTTTTTAATATTTTATTTAAGTATTGTATAGTAATAGTCATTGTATTGTTTATCTTCTGATGAAAAAGGTAGTTAGTCTATCGTTCATGTTTACTTTAAAATTTCACATTCGGTTACGTATTCGAGTTAGAGAATTTATATAAACCGATTGTTAATAAAATTGGTAGTGTTTTAGGGTTAGACAAGAAACAACCATTCAGCTAATAACTGAACTTCCCAAAACAAATGAAATATCAATTGGTTTTTACTACAATGAATAACACGACGGGTGTCACTAGTGGAGCAGGAGTTGTTACTCCAGCTTTAATTTTTAGTGTAGTTGTGTGTGTTCTATGTTTGTCTTTCGTTTCATTTTGTTGGCCATGGTCTTGTCTGTCTTCCGACTTAACGATTTCTGTCTGCCCCTTTGGTATCTTCGAATTCCTTTTAAAACGTAAAACGCTACCAAAAAGTGACCTATGCGACCTATTGATTGAACAATTAAGAAGTTTGTCAAAATGGAACAATGCATATACTGATATGAAAAATCAGAAAATAAAAGACTGAAAAATTCCAACAGTCAAATACAATTTCTGAAACCCAAAAATGATACACTGATAAAATCAAATAATTTTAGAGGTGCGTTAAAATGATAAATATTGATGAAAAATATACAGACAAATAAAGATTAAACAATTTTAGAAGTTCTGATAAACATTGATGAATTGCACCAGCTGCCCTATAAAGTCCTGGTAAACACTGAAGAACAGCAGCAGCTGCTCTAGAGACAGCTATGATGTTTATCGTCTACATCCCGGTGATTATTATTGTAATGGAATTGTCCAAACTTTCATTTCCCTGTTGACATGATTAAAACTGAACGAAATACTAGAGAACATTATTCGCATTTGTCATAGAAACAAAGTTCGCCTAAAGTGTAAGGCAGTACAATGATTTCGACGCCTTAATATCTATTTTTTTATCCGTCAACCTAAGGATCATGAAACTATTCCAAAAAGTTATACAACCAATTGATGACTATAGGTTTTAAATTTAAATCAGTTTTGAGTTTTCCTATCAATTTAAAAATAGTCTCCTACTTCTAATTTTACAGTGCATTCTAAGTAAAATATCATTGCATAAACACGCCAAAATGAAAATTTAACATCAGATTTGCATAATATTTGTCATTCTTAACAAATAGTTAGTTAAATGTCTTAATTGCTTAATATTTGTCAGTCTTAACAAATAGTTAATTAAATATATAAAATGCATAATATTTGTCATTCTTAACAAATTTCAATTAAATGTATTAAGTATATGTAACCATTCAGTACACCTACTGCAACTTATTAGTTTCCCTCCCAATTCATATTTCTATGGTGATTGAGTCCTGCCTTCTGCTATTATCATGATTATGTAACCCAACACTACATTAACTGTTATTTATAAACATGCTGACCTTTCTACGATTATGAAATGCAAAACAGCATGTAACGACAGAAAATAAACAAGTGTACTAAATATTGCAAAATTGAAAGATTAAATGGTTAACTAAATGCGTACAACTTAATTTGATTCCTTCTGATGTCAGGACAAAATTAAACAAAAATATTTAAAAAGGGATGCAAAAATGCTTTCCACAAAGTTTGGATTCATAGAGCTTAACAGTTATTAGTTTAAACAATAATTGTTTGTATTATTGAATTCTGTTCTATGTTTGTCTGTTCTATGTTTGTCTTTCGTTTCATTTTGTTGGCCATGGTCTTGTCTGTCTTCCGACTTAACGATTTCTGTCTGCCCCTTTGGTATCTTCGAATTCCTTTTTTCATCAGGAGCGAATTTTTTCTTAGTGAGACTAAACGAGGAAAGTTTACAAAGACTTCAAATCTATGAGGAATATTGTTGCCTTAGTTGTTTCAGGTGGGAAGTCATATGCCAATCAACTAATTAGAAGCTAAGATTTATAATAGTTCATCTCCAAGAGATGTTTTCAATTATTAGTATAATTTCAAAGAAGTCAATCAATCAGAAACAAAAATTGTGCATGGTGGCCATATATGATTTCTGTTAAAAACAAAAATAAAAATCTTTATTTGGGACCTGATAAAATGTTTTTTATACAGTTTAGCTTGAAAGTTTAAAAGATATAGTACATCGATAAAAAAGAAGAATTCACTATGATTTGTTTCGATCTGGACAAAGAAAAAAAACAAGGACAAAGGTTGCCGCGAATAAAATTTAACTCAATTGGCTCACCTGTTTCGAGAATTTCATGCTTAGCAAGCGGACAATCAGAAATAGGAATTAGCTGTGGTGCCTGTAAAAGTTGACGAATCGCACAATTATTTTCAAATGTTCTAGAAGCTTTATGCAAAGTCTGAGTTCATTTGGTTTAATGGATTTTTTAAAAGATGTAACAAATTGAAAGAAGAGAATCTTTTGGTATGAGTCTGTGTGTACAAACGGGGATGAAATATTTAAATTTATACAGCTTATCTAGAAGATGCTGGAGCAAAGTTTCATTTCAATCTGCACATCGATTTCAGAGGAGATTAAAATTTGAGTAAATTGACAGAAGACAGACTCAGAATGCTGATAACACTTACACGGCCTTAAGGCAATTATAAATTAGAACTGTTGTTTACACTAACTGTGAACAAAATCATAGCAAACAACATTTATCAAATGCTCTGCCTTATAAGTCTTCTGCAATAACTACATGACCATAGAAATTGAAATCATGTAAAAGTAAACATTTGGCCTGTTGAGGGTATTCGAAGTGTACTGCAATCATTTGATAAGTCAAAAATTGTGTTAATTTTGCCCTTATTCCACCAATATGGCCTAATTACAGATGAAAATGCAAGACGAAAATTACCTGATAAACCAGTGACATCTAAACAGACACCCTTTTATTATCAACCTGTTAAATAATGTGAATGGGTAAAATGACCTTTAAGCACTAATTATTGATTAATTAAGGTAACCTTTAAGGCAGTTTGACTGCATTGGTGTAAATGTCGGGTCGCAACTTTTACGACGTCATTTAATTGTGGTATTTTCATTACATTTCTTACTCTACATGAAACCTGTTTGAATTTAGTATACGGTAGTATACAATTTAATCACAACTGGTTTCATAACAAACATAACTGTAATTGTGTAATGATTTACGGGCAATGTAGTAATGTTTGGTTAATTGCATATTTGAAAAGCAATTGGTATTGTATTGGTATTTATTAACATTTATTTATATGTATATATACCTAAAAATTGTACAACGACACAGAATAAAACGCCCCTTTGTCGAATGTGTAATTTAAAATTAAGACTGGCATGTTTCCACACAGGTATTTTTGCAACGAAGTTTAGATGTTTCTGTGTACATGTCAAAATGTTGACTATTGTTCAGTAGATTTCTAAAGGACAAGCTTTTAACGATAGGCCTTGCATGTTTTTCGAAATAGAAAACACAAAGATTTCCTTAGAGTTGGATAGTCAGATAATTAACATACAGTGCAAATAATAAAATATGTCTAAAGAGTAGCAAAACAGCACCAAGATGAATGAGTGATAATGGAAAATAACTTTTAATGAACGGCTAAGTAAGTGAGGATGGCGAATCACTTAAAATGATCAATGAAAAGATACTCTTGATCAATGCATAATATGCTCACTTCAAGAACTTCCTAAGATATGTATGAATGTTGAATAAATATGGAATATTTTGGGTATTTTATATGTACATTTCAAGGAGTAACCTCTCATCATAAAAGCATTATAACCGAAACATAGGAATTCAAAAATCCAAAAATGTTGCTTGTGATATTTTAAATTAAATTTTACTTAAGTACTGCCAACAAAAGAAGTTAGGAATGTTTTGTATTAAAAACAGAAACACATTTTCATAACGTTAAGCAGGCCAAGATTCCGACCATTATGAAGGTCAATAGCTCAGCACCAGTTGTCAACTAACAAACGGCCATCCGATTTGTCCAAAGGTTTACAGAAAACAAGTATTTCCCACCAGCGAAAAATCTGCTAACGATGTGTCATGTGCTAAGAGAATAATAAATCTCAGATTGTCTCTGTTAAATAAAAGTCGGTATGGATTGAATGAAAGACCATTCAAAGCTGTTTAGAGACATAACGGTGGTAGATTAACTGTTCAAACCAGATGCTTCGGTAATAGGTAATAGTTTTTCTTCTATAATTATTTGTTCTTACATGCATATTTATATTGTTGCAAGATTTTCGAACGTTTCTGGATTATCCAATGAAAGTATTCCATCAGTCTTTAATGGCCACCTTGGCTAGCGAAATTGCGTCTTACTTTTATGAGGTCACATAATATATAGCTGTAGATATTTTAATGGAAATACCTCTGCAAAAGCATGGAATTCTGGCTGGACGTTTCTGTCAAGAACTAACTACCCACCGATGTTGGTATCGACACAGAGACAGTTAACTTAATGAGTAATGTATAAATCAGAGTGTTGTCGATAAACCAAGTGATTCTAAAAATTATTCAACAACATTTTCCCTTAAATTTAGTTGTAATTTGTAAAATTACCTGATTGCTGTCTTTATGATTGGCTTATCGCTGTTCATTTTATCATGAACTGTATATTTATTTGGTTTATGAATGAAAAAAAAAAAAAAAAAAAAAAAAAAAAAAAAAAAAAATCAAATTTTACTTATCTTCTTATTTTTGACCCCTAGCATGTCTGATAAAGGTAAATCCAAAAACGCCCAGTTGAAGAGTAAATACGTTAATCCCCCTATTTTGCCAAAATTTTAGATTTGTGACAAAAATTGCTGTTTAATAAAAGTGTTTTAAAATTCCTTACTTTTACTTATACAATTTTCATCATTTCCACAGTTCAGCAGAGCGTATTTGACTAGTTCAACACGATTGTAGCATTTTCAGTACCAGTACCAAATTTTCGGAGTTGTTTTATTTAAAATTTTCACTTAAAGGCCAAATTCTTAGGCCCAAAATGTAGCTGAAGGACATTTGTAATTTGAATTATGAATATTTGTTACAAACTCATGTCAAATGTGTATCATTCCATATTCCATATTCATTCCTAATAATCTTTGGGTAAATAAAACTATTAAAAAACCTGTATCAACTGTCTAACTCTCTATCCTGTCCCTCGCGCGGATGATAAACCGGAAAACAGGGAACAAAATTTCGTTTGAACAACAGTTAAATTAAAAACAAGTATTGGAAACAATCAATTCATATGCAGAGGTATCAATTTTCTTAACTTAATTTCAACAGATAGCTCCTATATATTATATCGAAATCTACATTTATAATTATACAGGAAGTGCTATTATCTTAAAAAAAAAATGCAGAATTCCACGTGTTTATGAAATGTTATTTCACTTCCACATCGATAGATGTATGCGCAATTGCTCTGTTTATTTTAGAAGCTTGATATATACAAATTCGATAATACATAATGATTAAAAATCATTATGTTTTAAGGTTCACAAAGTAAGTATAATCCGATTTTATTTTGGTGGATATCGTCTTTTTACAGACAATAGACGCCAAATAAAATCGGATTATTTTTTTATCTGAAGCTTTGACAAATTTTGTGTGATTTAATCAGATTACAAGCACGGAGCTGTAAAGGAAGAAATGTATATTGTTAAAACTATGTTAATAAAAAAGAAAGATAAACTTTAGTTCATGGAAAGAAAGATAAACATTAGTTCATGGAAAGAAAGATAAACATTAGTTCATGGAATGAAAACTTGACAGTTTTTAGTAATAGTCTTAATACCAAGAAGATCTGTAAATCTGTTTTCAAGAAAAAATTTTCGTATTGTAAACATACTTAAAGACTCTAGCTTTGAAACCGAACACGACTGCCAAAAGCTGAGTAATCTTTGTTTAACCTTGCGTACCACTTGTTTTCATAAAATTCGCCAAAGCTTTGTTTTCGCCATATAATATTGTGTCTACTATTTATGTTCTTTTCTGCCATGGCCTTTTATGATCTCTGACCTAACTATTTCCTTCTGCGACTCTTTCTTTGAACTTATGTATTGGGAAACATATGTTGCTACAACGGTACATGCATGTTGTTGGATTTAACAAATATTTCAAAAACGCAAATTGTGATATTTACGAGATTATTGTTTTCATGAAGAGTTCCTGATATCAAAAGAAAATCAAGGATTCAGTAGTTTACAGTGCGTAAGCCGATCAGAAATAAAGAATTTGACAAACTCTCGACTTTTTATAGAACTAAATGTCCATTTTAGCTAGAGCGTTAATTTGTGAAAAGACGATTTCCGCCAAATAAAGCCGGAAAATACCTCACTAAATATTGCAAGATTCGAAATTCATCAGAACATAATCTTTCCAAGTAAGATTGAAATTAGAATATAACAGACAATCCTTCGCCTGTTTTTGACCTTCATCTTCATTTCAAAATTGACACAGAAGGAAGAGTAAAATAAACCTCTACTGAAGAAAATAAACTTTTCGAATTATCAAGAACAGACCTCGTCTGAAGAAGCCTAATAAATTTGCGATAAACACCATAATCTCGTTGGCTATAATGCATTTGAGTTTTGATTTTGGAGACAGTATATATATATGACATAGTTCGTATCACGATTTAAATAAAGAATACTGGCTTTTCCTCTCTTATCCCGATTAAGCTAACACCTTGACTCGACAGCAGTGTTTGTATGTCGTGTTTCGCATTTGAGTTTTGTTTTTCGAGTATCTTTTTTACTTATTAATGTTTTTTGAATATGTATGTTATCCAATAGAATAACATTTAATCTAATCGTTTCAAGGTTGTACAGTATTTATATTTAATTTATTTCGAAGTATTTCTTAAGATATTTTCAAAAGTTAAAGTCGTCTCCTTAGTTCGAAGTTTAACTGATTATAAAGCACTAAGATTTGGTGTTAGAAGAGTTTACTCTCTTGCCAAGAAGAATCATAAAACAAGTCGATCCAAGTAAGACAATTGACGGCATAATTCTTTAAACTGGCTGAGAAAATGTATAAGCATATATTAGATTGACTATGAAGATTTAAAAGACTTAAAGTAAACCCACTGAGCTGACACGAGTATTTTTTCTAAAACTAGTTGCCACTCCATCTTATCTGCCAGGTTTATCTTTTTTAAACAGAGCCAAACCTTTACTAAGAGGACAAAAACAAAATGTGGACAGGTCACCTTACACCTAACATGAGGTCAATGTATATTAGAATATTTTGCATGGCATCAAAAAGATGTGTTTTCAACGCATGTGACTGCATAATATCGGTGACGTAGCAACAAGTTTCTATAACAACAAACAGAAGACAACATTTGTATTATATTACCCCTGTTCGAGTCATGTTTTATTTAGAATACAATTATATATTTCGCAACAAAATTATCAGATGCAATGAAATCGATTCATATGAAACCAGTACAACATGGATTTTGAGTCAAAATTTGTTTTCATCAAAAGATGATATAAAATATTCTGACAGAAATCTGAATAATTCATATATCGCGTCCTCCAAATAACTTATTTTGACATCTAAGAACATTACCTTTTATCAAATTTGTTTATATTTTGTCAAAACCAAGTAATTATAATTCTGTTAGAATTTAACCAATTTTTTTTAAAATTTATTTTTCAATTTTGTTTTCTATTATTTCCAACTGTTTATTTCAACGGGTCCGTTGTGGGTTGCATCACGATGCAATATATATAATCAATAAGTGTTCCACTCGTTATTTCACCACTCTAGTGAGCACATCATCCATATATCAATATATCACTTTTGTTGTATAATCATTTGCTAAAACAAATAACTCAAACTGTTATACTTTTGCTTCAACTTTCAAGTTACTCAAGTTTTTCATTAATTCACATTACCATCTATACCATATTTTGATAATATTCAGGTAAGAGCAGAATTATTTTACGCATGCAAGATTTTTTATTTGGGGTGATATAGAGCTTTTCACAAGAAGTGGTATTCCACCCTTGTTGAAGCCCCTGTGAAGACCTCTAGATTTGTAAATTCCCCTGTTTTTTCTCGTGGTTGAAGT
>JARWCS010361022.1:0-10626 GCA_034783895.1 Geukensia demissa | reverse complement strand
GGTTTAACGCCACTTTCAACAATATTTCAGTCATATTGCGGCGGTCAGTTTTACTGGTGGAGGAAGCCGGAGTACCCAAAGAGAACCACCGACCTTGGGTAGGTAACTGACAAACCTTATCACACGCGATGCGATATGGAAAAGAGAAAGGTTAAATTTTAATCAAATTTAGGAACCAGTAGATTAGTGCTCAGCAACCTGTAAACAAAATGTCAACGAGAAAAGTTTTGACTTTAGAACAAAAAGTTAAAGTAATAAAATTGAATAAAAAGGGTGATAGTCAATGAGTAATTACAGATTCGTTTGAAGTTGGGAAAACGCAAATTGGATCAATATTAAAAAACAAAGATGAAATCCTTAAACAGTGGGAGAATGGGGCCGATGGGAATCGTAAAATAGTAAAGCGAGATGTTTATATCCCGATTTACACGAAAAAATCTTGGAATTACAAAACAAACATTTGAAGATATTGTACCCCAAGCTGTCAACATGTAATTGATTTGTCAATATCCATTCCCTAAGGGGGAAAATGACACCTTTAAATTCTGATAATCCAATAAAAATAACAGGTTTATCAGTGGCAATTACAATGTACATAATTAAAAATGTTTACCCGTTTACTGAAAATAATGCTTATGATTATTTCATCTTTTTTTACAGGCACCCAAGCTGAACACCCCACAGATTTAGCACTTCTTAGCATGATTTTAAATTTTATTGTTTCCCACCGCGATATGGCTGAAATACTGCCAACATGGCGTTAAACACCAATCAATCAATCAATCAATAATAAAGTTTATTGTTTCAAGCAATCTGAAAATTTCAGATAGACAACAACACTTTTAGAAATACTTTAAATTTTTTTTTTAATAACATTAAATATAAACATAATGCTTTAATAAAATTAAATTAATAAAATTGTAATTTAATGTGTTCAAATATTAACATCTTCAAAATTGTAATATACACATTTACACATGCAACACTGAACTATACATGTAAAAGGCCATTAATGTTACCAATGGACTCAAATACCAATCCCCTCATCAAAGACCACCCCCATTATAAGACCACTTATGCTTTGCAGATAGTGTGGTCTCATAAGAGGGGGACTACTGTATAAGAAAAGAAAAGACAAGACAAGACAAAGTTTTATTTAACCTCAGACAGTGTTGTTTATATGCATGCTTCATGTCCTCTTGTACACCCTTGTGTCTGAGGTTAAATAAAACTTTGTCTTGTCTTTTCTTTTCTTGAAATATAGCCTTAGATGATTTTGGAAATACCTTCCTGTAGAGTGGGTGTTTTTTTTTTTCAAGTATTTTTAATGGAACCCCCCCACAAGTAATATACTTCATGAGAAACACTGTACCTGTAGCAGTTTGTATCAGTGGTTGTTGAGCGTTAATGTCTCTAGCCTCCACATTAAATTCTAAAGTGGCTGCTGCATCACGACTTAACTTCAGAGCTGTGGTAATCACTCCTGTCGTTTCATTGATAGCAAAGGCATCCTGAAAATTTAGATATTACATTATATTGGATGCTTGACCTCACTGAAATAAGATGTATGTATTCATACAATACATTGATGCAAGTGACCTACAGTGAAACCTTTGCAGACAAAAAAAAATCATTTGTTGGTACCTTAATCTTGTTTCACGGCTCAATAAAAAATCTGTGCAATATTTATCAAGGAATAGTGATAAAAATGAGCTCTACTTTTGAAATTTTCTACATAATTTCTTTGCATATTAGCAATATGTCTAAGATAAATACTGTTATAGTATCATTCCAAGTGTAAAACCAAATACATGTTTTCAAATCTTTCAGCCAATGGTGTTAGTATATGCAACTGCCATTGTCAACAAAATACAGTCAAACTTAGATGGCTCGAACTCTGATCGCTCAAACACCATGGATGGGTCGAACTTATTTTAAAGTTCCAATAATTTTCATACTTGATCTAATAAATAAAACCCTGTTTTATCTAACTCTCGAACTAATTTTTCCGTCTCTCCAATTAATAAAACAGTAAAAATTTACAATGCCAGACTTGAACTTACCTGTAAAATCAATCACAACCTGTCAAATGGTTAATTGATCACCACAACTTATGATTTGACCACAGGTGTGACACTGATGGACAATCATTAGATAATTGTTTCTTGTCATATAATTAGTGTTGACCAATTATTACCTTAATCTTTGCTTAAACAAAAAAATTCACAAGTTCAAACGATACTGAGGCTTTTGTAAATACCAGAATTGGTATAGATACGGAAATATTACCAGAAATGTTTGAACTCTGATGGCTCAAACAACCAATGGCTGGATTTTTTTTCCCTGGTCTCTTTGAGTTCAAGCCATCGAAATTTGACTGTACATGTAAAGAATCTTCATTTTATTTACCAAAATAAGTGTATTTCTAGAGTTATTAACTAGATTTGTATGTTTTACATCAAGATTATACTGTAGATTTATTATAATAGAAATAGCTACAAATATGGTTATAACTGTGAGATAGTGAACACATCTTCCTATGAAAAATAAGTTAGTTTACAGTTTATTTAAAAATCATATTTTTGTCTTACTCTATAATCAAATGGGAAGACAGAGGATATGGTGACCCCATTACTGTCCCTGGCAACAATAGAACTTCTAATTATAGAGTACTGCAGACTGCTGGTGGAGTCCGGGTCATTAGCTGTTACAGTATCCACTACAGTACCAATGTCAACACCTGTAATAAATCAAGGTCAGGGTCATTAGCTGTTACAGTATCCACTACAGTACCAATGTCAACACCTGTAATAATTCAAGGTCAGGGTCATTAGCTGTTACAGTATCCACTACAGTACCAATGTCAAAACCTGTAATAATTCAAGGTTATTACATGTCACTTTCCATATCAACCAAGTTATCATCATATGAGGCCTGATATGGTTCATAAAATCCATATTATCCCCAATATCAGCCCTGAAGGCACAACAACAGTAGTGAAATTTGTTCCAAAATAAACATGCAGAAAAAAAACTTATTACTTTTAAATGAGTGATAATTGATAAAATTGGCTTTGCTGCATGACCCATCACAAATATAATCAGCTTTCTGATATGTGCTTTTTCTTGTCTTGAACTTTGTGCACTTACTTTCCTGAATGTTGGTGGTATACACTTGTTTTGGGAATACAGGAATTTTGTTGTTAGCATCTGTAATGGAGACTATAACAGATGCTGTCCCTGTCCTTGGTGGTCCCCCTTCATCCCTAGCATGGACCTATGGATAAATAAAATAATAAAAAATATATATGTTAACATTTTATTGCAAATAATAATTGTTCATGGTGACAAAGGAACCATTTATGTCTGACAGCAGTTAGTATTTTGTCTTATCTACCTCCCACTCCCAAATTTTCATAGGTAGAATGAAAAATAACAAACTTTTTAAAGACAAAAATACTCATGCCACTCAATTAGAAACTTGGTAAGGTATTTCCCTGAAATGACAGAAATTGCATATATTATTCTACTTTATATTTTTCTGATCATATTTAAGATCTGATGGATTTGTCTCAGCTAGATATATTCTTCACTTGTTTAAAATACAGGTTAGATTCTTGAGATTTTATAATACCATACTTTGGAAGATACTCCTATCCCCCCATGAATTATCTGCTCTTGTATCTACATGCTGTGTCTTATACTCATGTGAAGTTTCATTGAAATCAATCAAATGGTTTAGAAAAAGATGTGTTTACAAGGTATGTGACCTGACAGACAGTGTGAGTCCTATATACTCTCCAAACTTTGCTAGGAGGGGGGGTAATAATAAAATTCAGCAGAAGGCTTTAATTAAATGGCAATAAATAACTAAAATTGGTAAACAAGTGAAAGCCAGTAAATCACAAATATTGTCTTAAATTAACAGAGTTGGCAGGAATGTTTATATCATTTAATCCACATTTTACTGCAATAAATGGGCAAGGCTGGCATAATGTGCCTGTCCCAGCCAGGAAACTGTAGTCCAGTGGTAGTATATTACAATAAATTGCATAGCAGGAATCTTTGTTTGTCAATATTGAGAAATCTCCCTTGTTCTAGAAAACTTACTTATTAAAATACAAGGGAGATAACTAGCTTCAACATTCAGGATTTCAGGAAGGTGGTTAACAACTTACTGTAACATTGTACATTTTAATGAGATCAAAGTCCAGATTTTTCCTACTGCTGATGGTTATGTCCCCTGTATCTGCATTGATAAAGAAATTGTCCTGTCCGCCACTCCAGATATAATACTTGATGTTGCCATTGGATCCAAAGTCACTGTCTGTTGCCATTACTGTGGTTACTGGTGTTCCTATATAATAAAAATGTTTTATTTTCAGTAGAATCTCTCTATAAACATGTACAAATTTGAATTTTGTTCTCTGACTAAGGTGGTTTATAATAACAGGTAAAAGACCTATATCCAGTAATGGTCTTATATGACACCATTTTCAAAAAACATAGCACTTCTAGTGCTGGACACAGATTTCTTTATACTTTTTCCAACTCATCATTCATGTTTCCAACTGCAGTTGTGATTATTTTAGGCCAGGTGCTAAAAGTATACTCGTTCCATTTTTATCTATTGCAAGTTCTGCAAATATTTTTACATAATTGTCAAGTACAACTCATCCTGTAATGCTTCAGACCAAATATCAAATCAATTCACCATGCACAAGCCAAGAAATCTTTGACTAAAATCAACATACTGATGTGGGTTAAACTTAATGCCCCAATTGCCTAAAGGGGAGGGGGGGTGTAACTTCTAGTAAATTGAAGTACAGGGGTGCTGCTGATTTTTTAAAACACCACCCATTCATATATTTCTTCGACGTGGAAATCATACCCAATCATTATATTTTTCATTTAAAATTGATACCAATGTACATATTTTGAATTTCAAGCATGTGTTAATGTTAATGAAACGGGAAGTCCCTAAGAGAATGTGTGCGATTGATCATAAAAAAGTAAAATAATTTTTTTACAGCGTTTAATCTGTTAGTTGTATGATTTATTCAACTTTCATTCTTAAATGAAGCACATATAAATGCAAAAATGTCCAATCTGTCATATAAATGCAAAAATGTCCAATCTGTCATGGAAAAGCTGAAGCTTGAACTATGTCAAATAGGCTAGTCTCATCCTGGCCAGAGTGTATTAAATCAGTTGTGCTCCGATTTAATCTTGTAACCCAAGTCAGTTTCCTTAGAGAAATTCATTTTATTGTAGGAGTAAAATCTGTGGAATGGAAATGTTTCCCCAGGATACCAGGTTATACTCCTACTGAGTTACCAAGTGGCACGTCTGTCACGATAAAACAGGTTTTAAAAGTCCTCATTATATTTCTTTTGCCATATTAACTTACAAAAAGTCACTTAAATCGAAAAAAAAATGTGCCTTTGTACAAGTACAACACAGAATCAAGTTGATTTGCACACATAGTATGATCATCACGCATGCTTAGCTCAGCATTGACAGATCTGTGATAAAAATAGCCTCCATCTTTATTTCTTATTTAATTAAAAGATCAAACATTGGAGCAATAATAAAAATAATAAATTTTTCCAAACTTACAAGTGAATGGATTTCAAGGGGTAGCCAAATGTGAGCTAAGGAGTAAATGTGCTAGGGGCCTAATTTGGCCCCCAAAATCAAAGGTTTTCAAATCAATTGGAAATCCGGTAATAATAAATCAGAAGGCATCCAAAATAATACTATCAATATTTCTGATTAATATTGCAAAATAATGGAGGAAAGCGTCTTAAAATCTTAGCAAAATCAAGCACTTCTGTAAAATGCTTTTAAATTGCCAACTTCATACTACATTTTGGCAGAGATAATATAGAGTGCATACCTCTAGGACTCTAACATTTGTATATTTTCTGTAGTTAACAGCGAAAAAATAAAAAGTGGTAGCCCTTTTGCGCTCAAAATTTTTAGACACAAATTTAATTGAAATTGCTCAAATTATGGTGCTCAGTGGCCCTGAACAAACCATTTACTTGTGGAAATTGTGAAAAATACTTTTTACTAGTGTTACATCAATGTTTTCACTTCAGAATGTAAAAGAAATTCAAAACATGGACTGATATTTATTTTATTGCCAAAAATGGAGTCCAACTAAAGCCCTTACAGCACATACTCCTTTCTCAAAATTAGTCCAACTAAAGCCCTTACAGCACATACTCCTTTCTCAAAATTAATTAAAAAGAATGTTTAGGTCTGAAACTATGAGCGGCTACCATCTTATTTCTTTTGTTATTTGTTTTGTCTCTTGTAAAGGACACACTATGTAGATACCTCTTTATTATCACAATGCAAATACAGTCTAAAAATATCTTTTTTGGCAGTGTTTTTATCAGCTAGATTTCACCAAGTTTTGAAAATCATATTTTACAATGTCATGCAACATTTTATTAAAAATATGATGAATTGCAAGCTTTGGGATGTCATCTGATTTATTTTCTACTTTATTTCAACTTTTGAAATATAAAATCTTTATTTTTTGTGACCACATAACACCCTTATTTCGTTTTGTCCCTTTGCATAAAATTTAAAGATCACACAGGGTTCCCTTAATAAATCTGTCTTTATAAATCATAAATCCAGTTGTTCATTGAAACATTTTGGGAATAATAAATTACAGAATCAACAACTTACCTGCTGGGTCAATTTCACTGATTGTACTATTATACACTGAAGGGTTAAAAATTGGGTCGTGGTTGTTCTCATCCTAATAAATAAAGAAAATTTCACATCCTTATAATTGTATTTATTTGTAAATAATACATATACTTCAATAATTTTAAATAAGAATGATGACATTAAGAAAAAAATGAAACAAACAATGGAATTTCAATCAAGAAAAGTGGTTCAGAGATATACATGTACAAGTTCGGTGTTTTCTCAGGTGACCATGTTGTAAACCCTTCATGAAGCTCTAGGTCAATTGGTCATAAGGTTCTGGAAAAACAAACACTGAAAACCAAGAAACCAGAAACAAGATCTGCACATAGCTGCCAAAGGTACTAATGGAGATATGTTTCAGTTTAATTTGGCCCAAGGTTTTAGAGGAAAGATTTATAATGATATAATATGGTTATCCAATCAGAAAGAATTTGAATTGCTAGCCATCTAAACTGTCTAGCTGGGATATGACAAGATTGATTGATTGATAGAATGTTGCAAATATTTCGTACATACTCAGGGCAAGAGCATAATTAGTGAGTGATCATTGATGATAAATAAACTCTGGTTTGTACTAGACTGACATGCTGAGCAGAATTTTTTATGTGTATAGCTCATGAAAGCAACATTCAATAGGAAAACATACCATTTTACTCAGACAAATAATTCTGATTCTTAGCTGACCAGCTTCTATTCTCCTAATTGCTGCATGCTTAGTATAAAAACAGCAAATACAAATTTTAATGTCTGATTTGACCTAACAAGAAATCTAATCCACAGCCTTCTGCACTTGAGGCCATTACAACACCAAATATTTTAGAAGAGACCTTTTACCAATGCTTTTTACAAAATTTTAATCATAATGGCCCAGTAAGACAAAGATTTAATGTAAGAAATGTGAAAAATTAACCATCAGCTAACTACTTCTAGCGGTGACAATACCAGAACGGTTTTTACAAGGAAACAAAGGAGAAAAACTTACAATAATTTCCACAATGACAGTTGTATTAGTCCTTTGAGGAGGCAGGTCTGCATCTGTCGCTTCTACTACCAATGTAAAGCTGAAATATATAATTAGATTTACCATGCAATTTTAACAATGTAAACTCTTGTTTTAAAAGGGGTCAAAAGTGTAAAAAGTTATTTTGTAGGTTATAAGAAATTCTAATTTTCTTGCAGATTTTGATATTTTCTATTAAGGGCTTTTAGTTGTATGTCATAAGACTGTCTCTATCTTTTATCACTCTGAGATAAAAGGGTTTAAAAGGGCTGATACATGCTCCTTGTGCACACTCTGACAACAAAAAGGTCAAAAAATAGTATTATCATAAGATAAACAGGTTTCACAACTAGTAGAAATATCACTTATCAGCTCTGGTTATTTGACTTAAAAATAATATTGAACTTGCTGGCAGCTGGTTTGTTATCAATCGTCGCTGGTTTTATATTGAACTTGCTGGCAGCTGGTTTGTTATCAATTGTCGCTGGTTTTATATTGAACTTGCTGGCAGCTGGTTTGTTATCAATTGTCGCTGGTTTTTGTTTTTTACTTTGATTCAACTATCTTTGGAATTCCATTATCAAGCAACTATGTCATAAGGCAGATGACAAAACTGAATTTACATGGCAATCAAATGAGAAACAGATTATCATTAAAATGTTTACTCCATCTGGCATATCCACCTTGGTGTAAACATCTTGATAGATATGAAAGATCTCTTAGAAGATCTACAATGATAATCTATATTTATGAAATTAAATAATTTGTGCTGATATCCAGCGAAATAAAATTCTCAGCCATTGTGAAACCTATGTATACAATAAATTTGTAAATTTTGAATAATTTGATTGATATATAAGTGATCACATGATCCCCTGTATATTTTAAAAATTGTCTTGAAATTAGCAGAATATAAGTCATATCGCACGTTAATAGAAAAACAGAAATAACATACTGGCATTGCATGCTACTAAAAATTGAAACGTAAAAACCATCTTGTCTGACAGATATTAGGACTTACTTAAAACAGCATATCTCATTTTACTTAAACAAGATACTGCACATTGCATGAAAATTAGAAAAAGAAAGATCAATACCAATAACTTTTCATTTTCCAGTTTGGCATATCAGTAATTCAAATGAAAATAACTGTTAAATTTTGTTTCATTGATATTTTTATCACTTGTGTTCCATTGTAATGCTGAAACCCAAATTGGTTGACTGTCTGCATTATAGATTGAAAATAATAAAATAAATAAAATAAATTGATAAAAAGGCACTAAATTTAAAGAATATTTAAACATTTATTTTAAATTAAAAAAAAAATTTTTTGCCAATCTGTAAAATCTTGAAATGAAATATTGCTAAGGTTGTCAGGGTTACTACAATGACATGTTGTAACAGTGGTAACCACCGGAAATTAATCATACAACAATAGAAGCCAATGTACAAGGTAATATTAACCAAGTAAAGTACTGTTAAAGCATCAGTATTCGCAGGTTGCAATTTTTGCAGATCTATTCATTTGTGTGTGTTTGCTGGATCTATTTTTAGCATATACCGTTTAATTTTATGAAATGTCTAGGTAAATATGAGCATTTCTCGTGTACATATTTTCGAAGAAATATGGAAACCGCAAAAACTAATACACCTCGAGTATTACTACTTTTACAGTATATAAACCTGAGATTATATCCTCTATCAATACAACCTTGTATCGACTAATCCAAAACTGTATATTATTGTTTTCATTTTCAGCACCAAAGATGGGTGATACCAGACTTTTCCTTTTATTTTCCATTCAATCCTGATAAGGTCATCTTTTACATTGTATTTTTTTCATTAACAGCTTTCTGAAGAATGTCAACTGATCTTAACTTGCTCTCAGTCAAGTGAATTAAGAAAAGTTTTTGAATTTCAAAACTTACGATCCCTGTTTGTTGGGTGTCTCCTCATAGTTTATAGATCTTGTGACAGACAGGACACCAGTATTGAGGTCCAGTAGAAACGCTGGAGGATTAGGAGTATTTCCTGCTACTATTCTATAGGTTACATTATTTCCTGATTCTCGATCTGTTGCCTGAAATAAAATAAACATCTTCATAATTGTTTGTGGGGAAAAATCAGCAAAAGGGGCAGATATAAAACTGGTGAATATTTATCACAATAAACTCCATTTCCTTTGTCTTCTCTGGTAATAAAAGGATTATCAGCATCTGAAATGTCCTACAAAGGCCCAAGATCCTTAAAATTGGGCTCTAAATAGAATTGGCAAAATTCAAAATTTTATAAGTTGTGTATGGAATTTTTTGTTTCCGTAATTTAGAATAGTCTGAAATGAAAAATTCTAGTTCCAAAAATCAAACATCAAGCATGTCTTTGGTTGTTACATTTTTATAACATCCATGTAAGTGAACTGGGCAGCATTTAATATATTGCTGTTGAGCACTCTTTGGTTGCAGTGCTTCATTTTTCAAGCATAAGATAAGTATTTTTGCAAAAAGGAAAAATAATAAAAAATTGGTGAACCAATGTCATCTTAGCATTAGTAACAGTCACTTCACAGAGGTATTTTTAAATGTTTGCTACTCTGTATAAAAATAACAAAGTTTTTTAAAGGTTATTATGGCATTCAAGACCTTTTATATTGGAAAAAAATTATAAGAAAAAAATTATGGGTCCGTGTGCTCGTTTTTGAGCTATAGCCCTTTTCGAAAAACCCATTTCCGGAGGGCCGTGGTTCCGTCTAAAATTAAAATTTACCATTCTGGTTCCCGGCTTCCGGGTAGTGTAGTGAAAAGTTTCCATAGAAATCAATGCTAAAACGTGCATCAATTTCTGTCGAGGTTAAATAGTTAAAGCTTTCATTTTTAGTTTTTATAAATTAAAATGTGG
>JARWCS010361001.1:0-10627 GCA_034783895.1 Geukensia demissa | reverse complement strand
ACTCACGCAATTTGATCTCAATTTGTCGGCAAATTCCTTTGATCTTTTGTATTTTCCCTTTGATCTTTGAATTTTTTTTACCAAATTTCACGCATGCTCGTCATGAAAACTTGACAGCCCTGCTATGTCATGGGAACAAAACGCGATCCCAGAGTAGTGTCAGATAAAACCAAATAGAAAGATGAGAAATAAAGAGAAAAAAATCAGGAGGACTAAAAATAAAATTTACTAAAATTTAAAATTTCACAAACACCTCGGCCGTGAAAGTCGCTTCGCGAGATGCTCGAATATCCCTTTGAAAATTTCTGTCTCACTTTGGTAAATTAGAAACAATTTAAACAATGTTTGGTTTTATGTGTCTTTGGTTGAAAAAATATACTTATTGGACCTGTGAGGAGATCATTGATTCTGTTTATTTCCTTCTCGATAACATTTTTATCCGTTTCGGCAGTACAATTTATAGACAGGTTGTAGGAATTCCAATGGGCACTAATTGTGCTCCTTTAATAGCAGATTTGTTTCTTAACTGTTATGAATCTCAGTTTATTACCTAACTTCACAAGGATCCGTATATAGATCTGATTTGATTGACTAATTTAACAATGCCTACCGCTACCTTATTTATATTTGTTGGTTAATAACTCCGATTTCTACAAATACACTAGCGAGATTTATCCAACGGAATTAAACTTGAATAAAGCAAATAACAATAGCCTCAGATGCCCATTTCTGGACTTAGATGTGTATATTTCTCAAGGAAAATTTCCATCAAAATTTAGGCCAATAGAGACATTTTCTCATTACTAATTGTTATTTTTTCCTTCCTTGACGGGGACGTTCCTTTGGCTCCTTTATACGGTGTATATGTTTCTCAGCTTGTTCGTGATGCCAATGTTTGTAGCGAAGTTTCAGATTTTAATGAACACATTCTCTGTATAACAGACAAATTATTAAGTCAAGGATTTCGTTACCACAAATTGATTAGTACATTCACTAAATTCTTTCATAAATATAAAGATTTGGTATCAACATTTGGATGTTGTTGTAATAATATAATTAAACACAGGATGTCACATCCTACTTTTTACGGAAACGTGGTAAATAAAGCTCGGAAATTTGAATTAAATCCAAATGGTCTTAAAATTCATCTCAATAAACTTATTTGAAAGGAAAACGCCCCAGAATTATTATTAAATGTAAAAATATAGTTTATATTGGCTTTCTTGTTAATATCTTTATACGGAACTAAACAGTTTATATTTTTATATAAAACATTTTCTGCTTCCTGTCTATATATTTTATATAATGACATTTGCACAGTCCCATGTTTTCTTTGACTTCTAATGAGATTTAAACACGAAATCCAATTGGACGTGTTTTTATTGACACCGTAGCGAAGGAAAAGTTGGGTTTCCTTATCTGTTGCTTTTGGGTTTTGAACTAACAGACAACAACTGCGAGGTCGATACTTTTGTTGTATCATGTATTAGTTTTAATTGTATTTGTTGATGGTTTTCAGTAACGATCTCAAGTATTAAATCCATTTTAGCCGATATTAATCGTGTGTTTTCATTGCTAGTTTGTCACACCACTGTCCGGTTGAGCGCTTAAAACTTCCTTTACCCCGTCACATACTTAATGTGCCTGTCCCAAGCCACCTGTAGTCCAGTGATTGTCGTTGTTGATATAGTCATTCACTGTTTTTTGTTCACCATTTGTTCACCATGTTAACAAAAGATTTGGTCGATTGTCGTGTATGATGAATAGTTTCACACTTTGTATTTTGGGGGCCTTTTTAGAGCCTCGGTTATGGTATGAATTATGTTTCATTATTGAAGGCCGTAATGGGACCTGTAGAAGTTAAAACTCGGCTGTCATTTTGTGGATGGCTGTCTCATGGACAGTCATGCCACATACATGTATCCTCTTTTTATATTCAGTTGATTATTTTCACCTGTATTTTCTAAATATCAATCCAATTCCAAATATATAAAAACAGAGATTTTTTCTCTGATGAAAATTTACAAAGAAGGAAAATATCACCGATTTTCTCATATTTCAAAAACTGATAAACCAGTATTACTAAGAATACCTCCTAAATTCTACTCCTCCTCAGTTTTCCCCAGGTTAATCACAGGCGACCCGCAGCATTTTTTAGATTCTGTCATATTAGATAAGAGCACGTAATTTTTACACCACAAATCAAAAACAAAAAAAACAAAAAAATAGAAAAAGGGGTCCGATGTCCCAATCGCCTGTAAGGTTAAATTGAGAAATAACATCATGATTATAGCTCTCATCTATGGTTACATGTATATATGTTGAATATCTTAAGACATTACCCTGTGATTTAGTTGCTGGGTCCATTTCAAAAATCTATCGCTAAATTTAGCTTGCACGTTATATTCTATTCAATTTTCTGTGACCTAACGTGCACGTTAATTTGACGATCATATGCAACGGCAGCCATATTTCCTCACATTTTATATAATTGTTATCACGACTGTTTACATAGAAATGCAATTGATTTAACAAAAAATTACCATTTGACATTCCATGTTGCTTGTCGAAGATCCTCGCTCTACCCTGGGGTTTTATATAACAGATCAATGTGACCATGGAGCTTGTCTTATCATTCCGACTAAGAATATGAGGGGTTTGGGGTGGGGATCTGAACCGTCTTTAAGATAACCTGTAATTTCAAAATGTAAAAGAATAAAACGAGCTTTCCAGGATTCAAACCCGTTATCTTCTGGTCCGTAGCTATAGACAGACGGGTTATCCGAAGAGCCGCAAGACAAAAACGAAACTACTTTTAATAATGCAAACAGAACAAAAAGTTATGCAACATGCACTGATGTTTTTGCCTCCTATTCAAGAAGGGAAAAGAGTTTTTAATTGTATGTATCGGATTCCCGACAACCAACTAAGATGGCCGACGGAGGTGAACGTCGTTTTACATAGGAGTTTATGGGAAGTTCACATAAAATCTTATTGTCAGAAACTACTAAGCCAATTGCAACCAATTTTTGGCTTAATGGTTCTTAAATGGTCTCTACCAATATTTTTTCGACATCCACGCCCGATATTTAATAGGACCGCCGTTATTAAAAAATGTAAAAAAAAAAGGCGTGGAATTATTTAAAAATTTGCTTGCTGTGAAAAACTGACTGAATTTCAACTAAACTTTGGTGGAATAATAGTCTTTAACCAAACTGTGCCCCGCATTTTCGCCTGCAAACCAAGATGACTGCCACAGCATAAATTATTTTACACATGGAAAATTCACTTCATAACATTCTTGTCTGAATATTCTAAGCCAACTGCAACCGAAACTTGAAGAGATGGTTCTAAGTGGTCTTTTACCAATATTTTTCCGTTATCAAAAAGCGCCGCCGTTATAAAACATGTAAAAAGGGGTGGCATTATTTACAAATATGCTTGTCGGGAACAACTGAGGCAATTGCAACTTTAACTTTGATAGAATCATGGTCTTTTACCAAATTATGACCCACGTTTTCTCTTGTAAATTAAGATGAATGCCACAGCCGAAATAATTTTACATGTGGAAAATTCACTTAAAAATCTTCTTGTCTGAATCTTCTGAGCCAATTGCAACCGAACTTTGGTGGAATGGTCTTTTGATGGTGTTTTCTACTGAAATTTTGCTCTACATCCACGACCGCCAAAAAATAACCACCGCAACCAAGCTAGAGATAGGACCCTTTGAGAAATGCTAAGAAAAATCTTCTGGTCTTCTGAGCTGCTGGGCACATTGCAATGAAACAATGTTGGAATGGTCTTTGGGTAGTATTCTACAAAAATTTATCCATCATTTCCGATGGCAAACCAGGATGGCCGGCACATCCGAAGTTAGTTTGGCATAAGAACTTATTATCTATTATATATTCAAACAAAATACTTCTACTGACCAATCCTCAAATAATATAATTTTTTTACAAAAACATTAATTACATGTAATTAGATGTTCATACAAGTTCCCATTTCACCTTACACCTGTCCCTACTAAGGCGAAATGGGAATATTTTTCCAATACAATTGCGGCATAGGAACAAACCCCATTCATGACCGCCTTCCAAGATTGCTGCCGCAGCTGAACTTATTTAAACAAAGGACCCTAATGGAAATTAACTTTAAACTTACAGTTGCAACCATACTTTGGTGGATTTATTGCCATAGCAAAACTTGTTGCAAAAAATGACCCTTACAGAAATTTACTTTAAAATCTTCTTTTGAAATTGAAACTACTGTCAATTGTAGTAGTTCCCTACCCGGATTAAAAAAACCCTTCCTAGCAAAAACCTAATGAGGAGTCGCTGTCAGTTCAGTTATTTACGCCTCTTTGAGACTCTGGTTAAAGGATTATGATATTGTCATAAACAAAATACTCAGAATATTAGGACCATTCATGTAAAATTGTAAATGGTGTGTAGAGAGAAGCCTTATGAAGACACATATTATTGCTTATATTCACTATCTTTGAGTTTTATATCAAATTCTATTCTGTTTAAGATTATCCCTTTCTGTTCATTTAAGAAATTCGGACCATAATAAAAATGACGGTGAAATACTTCTATTTTTCAACAGCTTATACGAAATCGTTATTTCATTCATTAAAAAAGTTATATTGTTTGTATAAATTATCTTTAAACTTCTGTGTTAATTTTTTTAAAGATTAACTAAAAATTTAAAGAAGTTTCTTGATCTTTTCCGATGCCATTACATAAGGGTCTTCTAGCAAATCCGTGTATTTTTAATAATCACGTGATTAATTATGGTCCGAATACCTTTATCAGGGGCGGATCCAGGGGGCCCGGGCCCCCTTTGAAATGAAAAAAAATGATAAAAAAGGTTAAGAATGGGGTAAATTTTGGTCTTAATCTCCATTGGAAATCGAGAAAATTGATGAATCAAAAGGTCCACAAAAAGTGAGCCCCCCTTTTCCAAAAGTCTGGATCCGCCTCTGTTTATTATTAAATTTTTAACGACAAAAACACTGTCTATAGAAAGATATTTCACAGATGTTTGCAAAAACTCAATACAAATAAACCTGCTTAAGATCCTGTCTATTACAGTTTTATTTTATATAAATGTTTGCTATTATTCTTTAATATACAAATACAACTACAATTATACAAAACAATCATATGCCAGCCACTTTTATATATTTGTACAATTTATATAGAACAATAGGGAATAGTTTTGATTGAACAATTAAAACAGGTAATATTAGTGCACACAACAGTTCGGATCTGTCTCGGTTTAAGAAAATTTATTTCATTTTAAAAGTTAAAAAAGAAATGGATATTAATCTCATCACAATGATAAAATTTAAACAATACTGGTATAAGCAAATTAACAATAACATTAAATTAAACTAAGAAGGAACATTCATTCTATAATTAACAAAAACTACATTAAAATACTTAAAATTATAGAAATTACGTTAACGTAGTTGTTACAGCTCTGTCGGGTTTGTAGTATTTGGTGTAACAGTGTTTGATTTGAAACATTTACAACTGAGACGATCTCGGTATTCCTTGACCCTAAATATGTAAATAAAAGGGTCAAACAAAGGATTCAACAAGAGAAAGAAAATGGATAGTTTTGTGATTAGTGCAGATTCATCATAAAAGTTTGTACCATTTACTGCAAAAACAAACCCGACAATTGTTCTTGGAGTTATTGCACACACAGCCAGTATTACAATACAACTTAATGTAATGACAGTCCTGCGAATTCTTCGAACTTCTTTTTGGTTCTTGATTTTGTCCAGTTCTGATATGTCTGCAGAAGCCATAACCTTTCTGTGCGTTTTTACTATTTGAACAATAGCAGTTATATGAAACACCATAATCAGAAATACCAAAATCACACATGGTACATCTATATAAAGCAAAAAACCTCTCTGTGTGGTGTATTCTGGTAGACAACCAAGCGGTTCGTGATGATCTATAACAAACATATAAACGCAGCGTATCAACACGTACAAATGGATTGAGAAAAATCCAAGTGCGATGGCTTTGCTACTTGTTAATATCCTCAGAATCTTCTTTTGAAGTCTAAAAGTTGCATTAAATCGTTCAATGCAGATAAGTAATGTTTGAAAAAGTGAAAACAATACAGTTCCACCTATTAAATGTTTCAGTACCATACAAAAGTTTTGCCAAATGCCTTCGGAATTGATGTCATATGTGTTCACAATGATAACGTTGAAAAAATATTCCGCCGCCATGACTCCATCACTTATACTGAGAAATAACACCAATGTAAGGAACCGGTTTTTCAATAATTTTTTAGTTTTAACCAAAACACAAATTGAGCAAACGTGTACAACGACAAGTAAGGTCGATACGGCTATGTTGAGTAACCACAACATGTTTGCTTCTAATTAGGAGAAATCCAGATTTATAACAATGTATTAGTATTATTTTTAACCAATTAATGGGGAAAGACTAGAGCAGTCGGTACGGATATGCTGAAATACCACAACATTATTATTTCTAATTAAGAGAAATTTCTGGTTTATGACAATATATTTGTATTATTTTTAACCAATCAAATGTGGGTTTACTAGAACAGTTGAACGGATATGTTGAATTACCAAAGCGTGTTTTGTTCAATAACCAAAGCGTGTTTATTTCTAATTAGGAGAAAATCAGACTGATGGGTAGTCAAAATATGTTTTTTCTTTTTTAACAATTTAATGACAGGTGGCAATCGTCATAGCACAATATCCGGCATTGATTGGTTTTAATAAAGATACAATTAATTGAAAAACGGAATTGGAAGATACCAGAGTGGCAGACAGAAATCGTTAAGTCGTAAGGCAGACAAGACCATGAAAATACATACGGCAATAAGCAGCATTGATATCAATTTTTTTTAGCATTTTGAATGTGACACATCCTACTCTTAAAAATAGGGATAAAGTGAAAACGGTTTTCAGATTTCGTTGTTATGGGTTATTATAGTCATTCATAAAATACTGACAGAAAGCCAAGACATTGTCGGTCCATGATTTTTTTTTATAAACGTAATATATTGATTACAGTATTATATTGCCAATGCGGTGATAGTCTGTACTCTGCTTAGAGGAGGATTGAACGCTCAAAAACATGCTTAACCCTGCCTCATACTTCCATGCGTGTCTCAAGCCAGGAGGTTGAAGTCCAGTGCATGTCGTTGTTTTCATTTTTACTGCTACCACATTGTATACTTATTTGTCCGATTATTGTAACATTTACATCATTACCTATTATGCCTCTTGCAGCTTGTCTTATAATGTTAATATTTGTTCACTAGTAAAAGCCTAAAGGCAGTTTCTAGATGTTTGAAATTTATACGCTTTTCATAGACAATCATTTCGCATATTTTTTCTATATTCATATAACAAGGGCTGCACGTGAACCATTGTGAATATGATAATGTTTTTTTAATGTTTTTAATGTTCAATGCTCATGATTAATGACTTGATACTCCGGCTCCCACCAAAAGTTAAACTGACAATTTAGATACTATTAAAAATATCATGAAGCATATAAATAAACTGAGGTTACCAATGATGAATAAATATAAGGAATATTGATATTCTGTATGCGAATTTCTGGGAATAATCTCTCATCAGTGGCATTTGAACAAAAATATAGAAAAGTCGAGATCCAAACATTGTTAAATGAAATACTTATATCTAAGAAAATTTAAAAAGCAGCAAAATCCACTGGAAATGACATCTTATTACTATAAATACAATAAAAAAGTAAAAATCAAAAAATGTTCTGAAGTCCCCGCCTATACGACAAGGGATATAGCTCTTACAGAAATATTTGATAAGAATTCATCTTCAAACTCCCTTGAGGTATCATTGAGTTTAAGCTACTGTTTAAATATTATCCAAATCGGACAAGGGCATTTTGTCTATTTTCTCAGTGATTAAGGGGCATAACTCCTACAAAAATATTCTCCAGGACTAATCTTCGAACTCCCTGATCATTGAGTTTTAGAACTGATAAGAAGAAAGCTGAAAAAGAAATCTCGCTGTTTCGGAAGTTTTACTAGAAATGTTTGTCTGAATTTATAACTTTATTATTTTATTTGATGAAAAATATAAACAAAAAGCAATACATGACATGGGTAGAAGTTTTTACAACAAGTTGTTTTGAAATATTGTACGGATACAGTAAATGAGAAAGCAAGATTACCATCTATTACAGGCTGTTAATTGTCACACGTTCGAAAATCAATTTCATGAGAAATGTTTGACTTATTGTTGATCATTATTATGATTGTATCATTAGCACGAACAGTGGCATGAACATATAAATCTGTTGTTGTTAATTAATAATTCGTTACAACAGAGAAACCTGTAACAAAACAGTGTCATTATTTTCTAGTTTGTATTTCATGTACGTGGTTCGTGGTTTCCAAGCTTTTGTTCCTGTTGTTGTTTACGTTTTATCTTTTAGTTTGTTTTAAATTTGTCTTGTCTCTTTGAACTATGAACTTTTGATCTCTACACTGGACTTGTATTTCATGTAATGTTTTTTTATGCAGATGTTGCTCTGCTTATTTGCAGTTAATTAAATACACTGTAATCAGAAAGGCAACAATGATTATTTCCAACCGTATATACCATGTATACTAGTACGTGCTTACATGATAATATAAAAGGCAACATTGGGTTAATTTGGCTGTTATCGCTCACCATTTATCGAAACTCAGACTCGACTAGGCATCGATAATGCAGTCTGCGTTCTCGAAAGGTGTTTGTCGTTAAAAAACAGTTTGATATTTGTTTATGTCTGTAAGCAATGTAACATGATAGCTTAAATTGTTTAACTGTAACTAATAAGAAAAAAATCCGTTACGGAAAAGAGCCTCCAGCAGGAGCAAATTTATTTTATAGAAGTGTGACAAAAGAGAAATACACAATTTTCTCCACAATGTCATGAAGGACCAAAAACTGTGTCTACTATTCTATATGTCACATACAGTACGTTGGATAAACGACAACCACCTTCAATTTAAGACTGAGCAACCATCGTTCATTCAACAAAACTGAGAAAAAACTGTCCAGTAACTCGTCATCGTTAATCTAATGGAATCTGTGAGGGATATAAAGATTCAAAAATCATTGATGAGAACTCACAGTGGAACGAAACAACCAGAGATATGAGAGAAATTTTTGATCCATCATCTCTTTACCCCTTGCACCGAGTGGTCTTAACGAGTGTGACCCCAAAAATATAATAAAACAAACAAAAAACATTGTTATATTAAGCATATTATTTCAAATGAAGATTAGGATTATGAGGCTAAACTTGTCTGGTATCGATACTTCTTTTATTCGTTTTAAAATAATATTTGGTATTTTGTATTAAAATTAGTTTATAAAAATTTTCAAAAAACGCATTGTCATACCACTATTAAGGTATTTTTCAAAAAAAAATTCTCAAGCCATAACAACGTGGGTTGAAGGCAAAATTATTTATAAAAAAAAGTTGTCTTAAATTGGTACTACGAAGAATTACAAAATAACCTTTAGTTCCTTTAAACTTAAAAAAAAATAAGCTAGCGAGTTATTTCCAATAAAAAGATTGAAAAATTGGCTTTACCTTTAAAATCAACATACGTCAATTACTTGTACTTCAAACGTTTATTATATCTGGCCATATTTGCCGCTGTTACTATAGAAAGTATGATTTATAAACTTTCATTATAGTTTTACACATTTACATGTAAAAGGTGTACTCGTATGTGCGGTTCAAGTGATTACATCTTTCGTACGGACTGTCCAATTTTGGGGTTGTACCATGGAAAAATATGAAAGTCTTTTAGAGGATAGTTGGGTGGTCTATACTTATGGACTTTAGAAAAATGCTTTATCTTTAAAAATAAAAAAAATGCAACTGTTTTTGCTCATCGTACATCTACAAATGTACCCTACGATAAAACTTACCTGTGACATACAGGTAAAAATCCCTCATATTGGGCACAAATTTCACGCATTGTAATTTAAGTCGACCAAATCACTTTCAAATCAGTTTTCCCGTCAAAATCTGGCCTAACTTTAATTAATAAGACGTTATTTGCTTTTGCAATACCACGACCTTATAATGAAAAATCTCAATTAAGCTATTGGGTTCTTCCGACTTTTGCCCGAGCAATGGCACGTGTATTTAAGGCAAATACATGTACTTTAAGATTCTTAATGTCACATTAAATTCGTCATACGATAATCTAACAGGGCAATGTGACTTTGATATGAAGAACAGCAGTAAAAGCGCTGTTTTTTTTTTTTTTTTTTTTTTTGCTTGGAATTTACTTGTATATATGAGATTTTTGTGTCAAGAATATACACCATATCCTTTTTTTCTATTATATGGACAACCAGTTTTTACGTGTTTGGAGTTCAAACTGCTTCTTAACCATTCTTTAAAATATGACTCTGTTTTCATGCCCTTCCAAATCAAGATTGTTAGCAGCAGACTTGCACCAAACAAAGGAAAAAATTGTTTCTTTATTTGCAGGTGTTCGCAGCTACCTGCAAACTTTCTGCAAACTTTCTGCAAACACCGCAGCTTTTTGCTGCAGGTCTGCAGTAAAC
>JARWCS010360990.1:0-10627 GCA_034783895.1 Geukensia demissa | reverse complement strand
TGATTTATTGTTTAACTTGTTTTCGCCCTGAATATGCATGAAATATTTGCCACTGGACGTTAAACAACAATCAATCATTTAGAGTTTAGGGGGCCTGGATGGCAGAGAGGTCTAGGTAGTTGATTTAGACTTACCTGTACAGTTCACTGTAGCCTATCACCTATATGGCATGAGTTCGCACCTATGTTTGTACCATACAAAACAGGTTGTATTTAACCAGCATCACAGGTGATAAGTTTTGTCAGTGACTTGTCCAAGGTAGGTGGTTCTCTCCGGCTACCTCCACCAGTAAAACTGGCCACCGCAATATCACTGAAATGTTGTTGATAGTCATGATAGTGGTGTTAAAAGCCAATCAAAGAAACACTTAGAGTTTATATCATAGGGGAAATTTATTTGGCTCAAAATGAAATTTCAGAGCAATAATTTACCATTATTCATTAGAATCTGAAATCATTTTATTAGAGTTGTTCCCCTTTAGTAATAATTAGGTACATGGTCATGTATTTTTGCTGAAATAAACTGCTCTTTTTTCAGTCACAAGAAAGATATAGAAATATAATAGTTATGGAAAGTAAATACTTCAGAATAAATTCACATGAAATTGATGATATAACATTCACAAAAATTCTTGAACTCATCTTTTAATTCCAAATTCAAATGTGTACGAAACATTTTTCCCAATTCAAATGCCATGGACCCAGGCACCTGTTGAAAAAGTGTAGAAAAATCACTATGAACAGAGTAAGTCATTGAAGATCTTTTTATTAGGTTAATTTGCTTATTAAAGCACTTAAATTCTTGAACCTTCATACAAACATGTATCCTTTCAAAGAGATAAATCTTCAAAGCAATTTAGAATCTTTGAAATTGGCAAACCAACTATTCATTCAAAGATAAATGTACATGTACAAAGGCATGACTAGTAAAAGAAATTCAGAATTATTCTGATGTTTACGAGTTGGAAATTGAGTGGCACTGTAAATGTAATCACGCAAGCATTTCTGTAGCTGCAGGTTAATGAGATGTTGTTATCTTATTGACATCTACACCATCAAATTCCCTAATGATAATGCATATTCAAAATTTTGGGATAATATCTAATTGAGTTATTTTTCGTCTACAGGCATTCCCATTAGAACAACATTAGACAATTCAACAACAGTACAGTATGCAGGTTTAATAACACAGCTGACATCAAAAGCTAGAAGTACAGTGCGTGACATTGACCCACAGAATGACCTAACCTTTCTCAGGATACGATCCAAAAAACATGAAATTATGGTAGCACCAGGTTAGTTTTTGTAGCTGCTATATTGTAACTGTGAATGTTGAATGTAATTCATATGCAGTATTTATAACATTGGGAAAAGGTGTTTTACTAATATACTGTATAGAAATTGCTATTTAATTACTGTATATATGTATTATAGGTGTAAGAATACACACAAAACATATATTTAAGAAATGCTAAAATAAATTTTACAACACTTTCTACAATATTTTTGATTTAGCACTTACATTTTTGATTTGAATGGCATTGTATTTGGAATCATTTGATATATACAAAACTTACTGTATTGATGATATGAGGGTTTTGTTTAAGATATGGAATCTTAATAATTTGATAAATGTGTATTTAATAGAAATATAATCATGATAATAGACGGAAGAAAAATCAGTGAAAATGATGAATGTCAAATTACTCTAATGCTGTAAAGCAAAGTGTTTGTGAAAGATTTATATATGGTCATCAACCATGACTGACAGAAATTCAAATGTTTTCATGTTTTAAAATTTTGATATATATATTTCATGTATTTATTGTGATTGTTTGTATTCTTGCACAACTTGTCCTTGGTGAGGTGCTTATGTATATATTAGTAGTAATATGTGTACAAGTCAGCAACATGTTTTCACTAACACTAAGTTACACTATTGGCTGCTGGTACATGTAGATTTTGATGGTAGCTTGCTTGTTGTGAAAAGTCAGTAAAAATCTGTTGTTGTGTGTAAGCTTTTACTAACAAAACAGTTCCATTTCAAAGTCATCATAGATTCTTTTCTTTACTAATGAAATTTGGTCTGAAGTTATTTGATTTACAAATTTTAGCTGTAAATGCTGATTGTTTTGGTTGACAAATGTATAAAAAAACTCCTGAGTTTCCATTTTCAAGCATGTCCAGGTCAAAATTTATATTTGAACAGGTGAATCTGGGAATTTAGTTAGGATGTATGGGACCATTTTAAAATATCACAAAGCATATTCTGTATATGATCATTCTCTTTATTTTTATGGTGGGGATAGGCCAGATCAACTCTTAAACCCCTCAGCATGTGTCTGATACTCCTTATTGTAAAATTAAATTCAGTTTTAGGGTCTTGGTGGTTGTATCATGTCATTATTGGCATCATTGTATACTTTCTCTTTGGATACAATTAATCAAATGCAGTCTTGTCACATGGTAATGCATTTAAATTACTTATATGATAAACATCAATTGACATTTTGAGAACGAGGGTTTAAGTAATTAACCTATTTGTTGTTTGAAAGCTAGATTATTCAGCAGAGTGGTTGTTTACATGTAGATATACCTGTTAGGAATGCTAAAATTAAAATATATTAATATGATTTGGGTGTGATTTAACAATCAATATAAATTAATTTAAAAACATGGAGATGAGAAATGGTTTTTTTCAATGTTCTATATAATAAAAATATAATTTTATGTTTAGAAATCCATTGAAAATGGGTAATTCTTTGAAATATTCATGTTTAGATTTCAGTCATTCATGAGATTAAGATATAATACTTCATATTTTTTGTAATTTGAATTCCAAGGTAGCAATTAACATCAGTAATTTAGTAAAAACTTCAGTAACTGCATGGTTTAATTTGATTTATAGTAAATTTTTACATAATATTTGAGCATTGCTATTTTATTTATATTTCCTGTATTTCTACAGAAAATGAATATTTGTTGATTGTCATCCAGAATCCAGATGCTGTGTAAGAGTTATCTCCTCCTAGTTAAACAGGTACTTCAATTGAATGCAGGGGAGAACCGTGTCCTGGTTTCTTTAATTGCTGATTAAGTTTCAATTTTTTATTTGGACAATTTATTTTCGTCTTTCTTATTGTTTTGCTTCTTACCGTTTATTTACTTAGAAATATGTCTCTGTTTATTTTATTTTAGGAATTATTTATGCATGCATATATTCAGTTACAACTGTTAGAATAACATATTTTGAACTGTTACTGCTTTGTATATATTTAATTATTGCACAGCTAATTCTCACAAACACGTTGATATGAAATGCACAATTAGCAATTGGACAAGAAATAATATCTGGTGTGCTTCATCACATGGTACATGTATATAGTAAACATAGACAATAAGGGTGTAGCACTTTCAAGGTGAGCATGGCTCACAGTTTTACAAGTTTTTATCAAAGTAGAAGATGAAATAAAAGACAAACATTACAGGATTTTCATGATGAATAATGCAACAACAGTGCTTTACACTTGTGTTTGTAAATTTCCTATTTCATGAGATTAGTTCCTTGTATCAGTTTTGCTTGATTGCTTATAAATATTGAGAATGTTCTGATAAGAATAGTTTTTTTTTTCTAAATTCTGGGGTGCTGCATTAAAATTTAATAGCTATCGTTTTTATATTTGTCCAAAGATTCTGAAGTATGCTAAGTGAAATGCAGACACTGCCATAAAAACAGAAAGGTCATTGAGACCAGTTTTTTGTGTGTTAGAGCTATTAAGTTAGGCAATATTAAAGATCCACGACTGTGGCATGTCAGATTATAATGAATTGGGTAACTGAATAGACTAACCACTTTGAAAACAAATTAACTTTAGACATGTTAGAGATGAGAAAATCGTACAGATTAATATAGTATCTGTGTGGATTGATTTGTTATATTAGGAAACATTTTCCAAACATACGAGTACAAATGACTGGCAGACATTCTTAAAAAATCTTCTGGATGCTGCGTTTAATTGGTATTCACATAATGAAAATGCCTCTGGCATAAATAGTCTAATGCCTCTTTCAGTTTTTCATCAAATTAAAAATAAATAGATGCATATTTACTGCAATTAAACTGCAAATTTATCATGCAAATCATCCAGTGAACATCATTAGGTCACTACGTGCCCTTCAAAACTGAACAAAACTCACTCAGTCAAACAGTCCCAATCTGTTGAACTATTTATTTATTGTTTTTTTTTCTTTTTCAGAAAAGGAATACACATTGATCTGCATTCAATCACCATATGACAGTTAGACTGTGATATTACCAGCAGTTATTATATAATGCAGATACATTTAACATTTCTTGTTTTAAATGTCTTGTACATAATGTCTTAATTATTATGTAATTTCTCAAGCTTTGTGAACAATAATTTGCATTTTAAAATCCATTATGAAAATTTATTTATTAAACAATATGTCATATAAATAAAATTACAGTACAGTTCATCATGTTTTGTGTTTTATCCAGACAATGTGTATTTGTAGTATTATAAGCAATGCTATTATTATAGAAATAAGAGATGCCATGACTACCATTCATCAAAATCAGAATCACAAATATTTGAACATCGGCAGTCAGTTTCACAAAATGTAAGTGTTATATCTGTCGTAAATTATGACGTCACAATGAGTTTTTCCTTGAAGTTCCTACTACAAAATTTTTGAAAACTAAATGCTTGGCTTCAAAAGGACAGAGATGTGAATCGTTTGTCGAATGGAAATTCAAAATGACGAAACTTATTTTAACATTGAACCCTATGGGAATTTCACATTTTTCGTCTTCATTTTGGAAACAGGTGTACGGATTTCAACCTAACTTCGCAGAAAATTTGCCAGATGAGCGATTACAGGCTCCATGCAGCCTCTGGTTTATAGTCTATTCTATTCTAAACTACAGAAATAATATTCCAGATTTTGCCAATTCTTATTAATGCCTCCTATGTACACACAGTGCTTATTTAGAATGGATACAGAACAAGAGGACATAATAATACTGTACTTGCTGTTTCCAACAAGAATTTCAAGCTGATTATTGAAAATTGTTTTCGTGATCTATGGTTGTTCTTCTACAACAGTATGGTTTCATGTTGATAAGTTTGCCACCAAGGCCAGACATGGTTTTCCATTATGAGAAATTGGTTCAATATAGAAATAGGAGTTTGGTAGGATTGCCTAATAAGTTATCCAAAGGTGTAATCTACAAACATCTACATCTTGAACGTCTCCTTCTTTAGAAATTTCTTCTCTAAAACTACCAAGCTGATAGAAATGATTTGTTGTGTAAATGATCCTCAAATGTACGTTTCATGAGCTGTGTCTCTCATGATTTGACTATTTATTCTTAAAGAAATTAAAAAAAAATCTGTAAAGGAAATGAAGAAAGAGATTTAGCTATCTTGCAGGGAACCAAATTGGATGTTATAAATATTACGGGTGCTGTTGTTTGTCCTGTGCTCATGTGAAAATTGTTGATTTTTGTGAAAAACTAGAGTTCTGACAATGTCTGAAGTTTTGCATTTCTGGTACCGTCAAGCATATTTGTACTGACATTGTGTATAAATGTATACCAATAGATATAAAATCTATCAAAATAAATTTCTTTTTTTTAAACCTCATCAATCTTTTGAGCAAAAACATATTATGGAAAACAACAAAAAGTGAGAGACTCAGTTCATGAAATTTTTCCATGCCAATCAGAAATTCAAAATGGTTGCTACTGCCATACTAACTATAGCATAAAATCTTGTGAAATTTTTGTTCAAATCTTTTCATCTGAAACTGCCATGCTAATTGAACTTATTTTTTGTGTGAATAATCCTTAGATGGTCTTCTTCAAAAGTTGTGTTTAATGTTTAAATGAGAAATTCAAGATAACCAACACTGCCAGTCATGGTTGAACATGGGACCCTATGGGAAAATTGTCCAAATTTCTACTCGTCTGAAACTGTAAAGCGAACTAAAATGATTTGTTGTATGGAATATCTTTTGAATTCGACAAACCACTTCAAAAGTTATGTTTTATTGAAATATCAAGGTGGGTGCCAAAGATGTAGAAAAAGATGTGGTCTAATTGTCCATGAGACGCCATCAAACATGTAACATACAAACCTCTACAGGTTCTTCTCAGGCCTTCAATAATGAACACATATAATCCACACCCTACAGCAAGCTGTAAAAGGCCTCCAGAAATAAAAAGTGATGACATTCAAATGTAACAACTACTGGTAAGATAAGTATACAATGTAAATTAAACAAGTAACATTTAAACATAAAAACAACATCCACTGGACTATATGTTCCTGGCTTGGGACAGGAATATATCGTATGTAGTGGGGTTGAACATGTATGTGGGTACTTACTATTAATCCTTCCCTAACCTGGGACAGTGGTGTGACAAAATGACAAAAACCAACTGCATAAGAAATAATTTTTGAAGTCTATACAGAGTACCAGTAAACTACGGAAGCCCTGGAGTGCCACGCAAAAAAATAATTATAACTTGTGCGCACAAGTTACTTTCTTGTGTACACCAGTGTTTACTTTGTCTGATCCTAGCGAAAGAAAAATATGTAATCAGAGAAGGAAAAAAATCATGCTGTTTAACCGGACAAACGGCAGTATTATTATCATTATTATGCTGAATGTACTTGGCATTAATGTTTTTTTCAAAAATTATTTGGATATAATGTTTGAGTAAAACTAAGTCTTTACTTGTTTTGTTGGTGCTATAGATTTGCGTCACACACAACCTAAATGTGTTACATGTACACAACAGTCACTACATATAACTGGTTTTATGCCGTTTTTTGTATATTGCTAAGTTGCTTTAAACGTGTGCTATAGCGCACAGATGATTAAGCGGTATAAAACGTTAGTAATATGCTACTTTTCAACATAACAGTAAATTATATGTGAAATATTACCAGTACAAAATTCACTACAGCAACATACACGAAATATAGCAGAAGCTTGTAACTTGTGCGCACAAGTTAGTAACTTGTGCGCACGAGATAGTAATTTGTGCGCACAAGATAGTAACTCGTGTGCACAAGTTATAATTTTTTTTGCGTGGCACTCCAGGGCTTCCGTATAATCTGCACAAAGTTTACGCTTTGATTTTTGATCCGTTGAAAAACATGGCTGCCGAGCATTGAGCGCTTCTTTTGCTATACAAATCGAAATGGGAAGCGATCGAGCTAATCGGGAACAAGCATTCCGTCAATAAATTTGAAAAATAAAATCAGTTCCCAATCGTCATTATCAAATATTTAACTATAGTACACCAAACGAATTTTGCCACAACATAAGTGAAACTGTATCAAAAGTTTTAGAGTGAAATATATCATATTATATATCGTTGGAATTCTAATTTTTTGCCGCAGCTGAAACCTTAGATAAAAATACATTTGAACTTGAAATAAAAAATTTCCCCAATGGGTGTAATGTTAATTTTTTCGACTTTGAACATTTGCTTCATTTTGATGGTGCAATTAACCAATGGTCTCGGGTAACAAGACATGATAATTTTTTTATTTTTTTGTGACTTAATTAAAGATAAAAGATGGAATTTTAAGAAAAAAGTTGAATTATATTCTAGATATAACATTGAATCGGGATATTTATCTATGAAAACATGCCATTTTGAGACAGATCTTTTCAATGTCAAAAATTTAACATAGTGTGGTAATGGGAAATTTTTTTGTGCTGATGAAATCTAAAATTTTAACTGCAGGATGAGTAGCGGCAAAAAATTAGAATTCCAACAATATATAACAAGACCTACTTCATAGCTGAACTTATGATATATTTTGACTTAAGTTGTGGCAAATTTTGTTTGGTGTACATTTTTGTCTTCAACGTCAATGTCAATGCTGTTTTAACACATGTAGAAAAAAATCAGCATAGCTGACTGGTGTAGGTGATTTTTTCAACTATCATTCTGAATAATAAATTCATGATTTTTACTCTCTGTTTACAGTTTAACTGATCAGCTGTCCCTTTAAAATTTCTAACCATCACTTTACAGGTTGTCTATATCTGTCCACAGTTTGCGAAATATGATTTCATCAACTTGACAAGAAAATGAACCACATGTATAGTCACTAGGATCTTAATATGCAATAACTGACGCAATGTTATATTCCAAAAGACACGTAATAGCAAAATCGTGTACATTTGGTTTCCAAAAATTAAATACTGAAATAACATCTAAACTCACTGTCCCACGAGCAACGTGACTGCATTCTGTCTTTAATCTAGATTTAATTAAGATAACAGGTGAAAGGGAAATTATACCTGTGACCTGAGCTTAACTTCTTGCACTTTTAAATGGCAGAATAGAAAAACCTAAATCAATGCTGACAATTAAATGGGTCAATCCAAAAATGGGGATTTAGAGGAGATGAACATGTACAATAAAAATTCGTTTCAACAACATGAAATTTTAATGTTAGCATCTTGAAAGTGTCATTTTTCATACAATGAATTATGCCAACAATATGGATAACCAAAACACTTTCATACTAGAAAATTTAAAGTTTCGCTTGATGTAACGCTTTTCGATAAAAGCAGAACTACAATGAAAAATAGAAAAAAATCAATTTCGGTAAAACTATCTCGTAAAATCTACATTTTTTGTTAGTTTCTCCAGAAAAAAAAACATTCAAAAATGTGAGACGAACATTGTGTCTTGCTATATTAGGTGTCAAAATGAGAAATGTATAATATGACGTTTTATTGTATAGCAACGTTTTATTCCCCGTAGAACGTAACAAAACGTTAGCGTGCAATATTGCTCTAAAAAGCGACGTCATTGATGTTGAAAATTGATGTTTTTACCATTTTAATTGTTTTGCCATACAATAAAAGGGTTATTGCCCGAATATTGGTGAATATTATCCCTCGTAGAATATTTGTTGCACTCGCAAGCTCGTGCAATATAATATTCTACTAGGGACAATATTCACCAATATTCGTGCAATAACCCTATAATATATAAGTGTTCAAGGGCAAACTCCTTAAAATTACATCCTTGTTGCTCTATTGACAACTCTTGTGGTAAAGTTGGGATTTTTCAATTAGCAATTTACAACATTATACTTAATGGTTGGTTATATTGCTGTTTAGATTTGGCGTTATACCGTGGAAAAGTGCGTTACACCATGGATACATTTTAACACCTTCACAACATGCACATCATTAACTAAATGAAAGAAAATGTCTACTTAAAGTATGCGTTACACCATGGATACATTTTAACACCTTCAAAACATGCACATCATTAACTAAATGAAAGAAAATGTCTACTTAAAGTATGCGTCCATTTTTTCAATAAAACAAATCGAACCTTGTTGTAACATGTAACAAAGAAACACGCTATAACAAAGAAACTCGAGTTGAACATGAAAAAGAATCTATAATGTATAATAAACGTAAAAAACGACACTGAGAGGTCGTAAAAAGCTTCCACGTGATTGAGTTGTATGTATTTATTAATTTTTTGTTACTGGAATTTTACATCTTTCGAACATTGTTAATTCGTATATGTTTATATTTGATCCAATCAGCCTTACCATAAAATAACTGAAATACGGAAGGGACGCTCTTCGTGTCTGTATGAAACTTGTCCATAAGGTCACCAATACAGCCCTGCACCTTTTCCTTTTTTGTAACGACCACTTCTTTTCCTCTGATTTATTGTTCTTGTTTCCTTTTGTGTCTAAGAAATTTCCTCAATATTGTCTCTTTAGCTGTCCATTTTAATTATGGTCACATCTTTGCACTTTCTAAACTGGCTATACATGTATTTTTTTCTTGTCTGCAGAGTATGTGGCTAGCTCAACTAGGTTACGCAAGTTATCTGTATTCAAAAAAAACTTTCTTGTAAGAGCAGTTGCCAAGAATCCCACATTTTCGTGCAGCTTACTTGCACATGTTTTGCGATCTACCACCCTCGGAGATAAAACCAAAAATGACCTCTGTCTATAAAATGTTGCATAACATAGGGAAATGTTGTTGTTTTTGCCAATGAAGTTCAAGGAGAGCTTTTATACAAGAACTCAATATAAGTCTTTGTTTTTAATACCACGGAGTGTGATGGTGCTTTAGCCCCGATGTCTGCCGACTTGTATCGTCGTATTGTGTCTTTCAAAGAAGTCTCTTTTTTATCCTATTTGTCAAATAACCTTTTTGTTGTTCTTATTTTCCCCACTACACATCACTGTTTCTTTATTAGCTTTTTATCAGTCGAAATTTCTGCATTATCTTGCCTAACAGTATTTCAGTAACATATCTTTTCTTTGAGCTTCGAGTTATTTCCCTTCTTCCATTCTTTTGCCAATTCATTGCAAAGAGCTTGGTGAGAGATTAGCGATTTCTTTACCGTCTTTATGCCTGTTCTGTTGTTTTGTTTCAATAGTACAGAAGCTGAATACGGCCGATTTAGCAGTTTTCGCGTCTTTGTGTGAGGGGTTTCTGCTTCATTGTTCTTTCGATCAAGAACGGTAAAGCATCTGGTCTAGATGGAATCCCCAGTGAAATGCTGAAAGCAGGTAGTACTGTTCTCACACCGTTACTAG
>JARWCS010360979.1:0-10627 GCA_034783895.1 Geukensia demissa | reverse complement strand
GTTTCTGTGTTTCAATTTTAATCCGGATTAAGTTAAGCCAGAACCCTTACACTAGTGTGAACGCAACAGGTTACCTGCAGTTAACTGGCTTAAGTTGATCCGGATTAAGTTAAGCCTAGTGTGAACAGGCCCTTACTTACACGATATTTTTCCATTTTCCTTTTTAAGTTTAAATCCGTTGGAGTAGTAGAAAGCTATTTTCCTGTCGATATGGCTTTGCAAGAACACGTGTAGAAACATTCCTTCAAGCGGCACCTGAATCTGGAATATATGTAAATCTTAAGGCCCTTCCCTTCGATTTCACTGATAGAGGATTGCTTGTGTCAATTAAGTATGCTGCTCAACCAAAGATATCTATTGGAAGTTAAAAGTCATCTCTTTGGAATTTTTTCGGTGTCTTCATGATTTGATTAACAATTCCGAAATATCCTATTCACAAAATCCAATGCATAAGGTGCGAGTTTTTACACCATGATGAAGGCCTCACTGTGACTTTGAGAAGAAATACAGCAATCAAAGCGCTGTTCTTTTGCTTGGAATTTACTTGAATTAATGAGATTTTTGTGTCATGAATATTTACACCACATCCTTTCTTTCTATTAGAATTCTATTTGCTAGAATTCGATATTTGCTAATAATTATAGCACTAAACCGTAAACCTGACCAGAAAGTTTGGGCTCTGACTTTGACAGTTCGCACTAGATACAAACTACATGAAACTTATAACAGATCAGTCAGAACAAACCACTATTTTTACTAAAAGGCCCAGTGACTTCTTAACACATCAGTAAATAATTGGTTCTATTTTTGTCAGAAAACTTCAATTTGGTGTTCTATTACGCTGGAATATTTGCTTTGTAGAAGGATTCAAAGTAATAGAAATTACAGTATACAAGGTAGAAAATTTCAAAGAACTCTATGATGTAAAAGGAGATTACTATATGAGGCGAGATGGTGGAAAAATAGAAGCCATGAAACCCAGAGATGTCCAACAGTGGTATCTACAGGTAAAGGAATATTCTTATCTCAAAGATTGTCCATACCGATGATTTTGAAATACCATTGCTATGTTTGGGTTAAACTAAACTGCATCCGAATTGTTTTCTAATTTCCATTTAGAATATGGTAAAAATTGGTATAAACGAATCTTAAAAGTTTGCGATGAAGATCCTTCGTAGAGGAGACGGTTGTGGTGCACGGTAGACCTAGCTAGTCCATCGCCTATAATGAATATTCTAATAGCAACCTTCTGTTAGCATGTTTACGGAATAATTCTAAATCTTGACATCTTTACCTTGTATGGCTCTCACAAATACATATTTTCAGTTTGCATGTACAATAAACAAAAAATTAAAAAATTATTAATATAACATGTATATATCAATTATACAGATTATACATAGCTATTATAGGCTCAAGATCGTGACATGTTGACTAGCATACGTAAACTTATCCTTTTTTACAGATTATCAGGAACAAATCAACTAGAGAAGAGCAGGAAAAGAAGAACCTTATAGAATCTATAACCACCTCAAAAGAAAGGGGCTGTGCTGTTCTTTAGCTATTGTTTGTGGTTGGGGTTTTTAGATTGAGAAATCCCTTTTGTGATGTCCTAACGTTTTTTGGAAAATAACTTTATTTTTATTCAAATCAAATTAATTTTAATATCATTTAAATCTGTACAAATTTTTAGATATGTAAATAAAATGAACAGATAAAACGATGGCAACTGTGAATATAATAAACACACATTAATTTTAATTCATAAATTGGGTTGGTTGAAAGGTCCCCTGCCCTCAATGCTAATGACTGTTTCAAAAAAGAAACCAGTGTTTCTTTGCCCTCAGTGCTAATGACTGGTTAAAAAATGAACCAGTGTTTTCTATTTTAAATCTTATCTTTTCATTATCTGTCTAGCTTTCAAAAATTATTAAGCCGGGGTTTTCTGTTTGGTTTTTTTAAAATAATATCTTCTTTATTATATATTTCTGTTGAAATGTAACAAGAAATGATTCTCATCTTCAATTATATAACGTGAAAGACAAACTAGTTTTTTTCTTGGAATTTTGAAGTATATAACATTTTCTATCAAAAGGGAATGATTACTCATTTTAAGTTTAGGGATGAGGGTTATGAGTTCAAAACATTTTGAATTCTCTGTTTAGATATTTTTCAGTAATTTGTATAAAGACAATTTACTATTTATATTTATCTCTTCAGTTCTTTTTTCGCTGATTTTGAAGAGGTTTAACTAGTCCCAAAAACATATCTAAAAAGGATAAATGAAGTTTTTCTACACTAAAAAGAAGAAGGAAAGAAGATCTAAAGTAAACCAAATGATACTTGCTACGACTTAAGTGGAAATTTATAAAATGTTGAGCTATGAAGTATTTCATGTTATATATTGTTGGAAATCTTATTTTTTGCCGCAACTCATATATATACAGATATATGAATCAATATAAGTAATTTCAGAATTGTATAATTACAATGAACGGGAATTCATTCATTTAATCATTATTTAAATTATGATCAGTAATTTATCATAACTTGGTATACAACGGATCAACCTTGACAAAGTTCATACACGTGTCGTTTTTAATAAATACCTCAATTCATAACAAGTAATGTACTAAATATTCTATTTCTGTCTATGTGACTGTAAAGTTGACAACTATTACATAATAAAATACCGATTACATAATAAAATAGATACTAGTTTGTTTTTAATTTTTCAGTTAAGGAACTGTTCTTTGTTGTAGTTATTGATTTAACTATAAATGTATCTTAAAATGAAAAAAAGTCCCTCATTCAACACTTAAACCTAAAAAATTAAATTAGATTATTTTATTTATTTAATCTGTCGAAGACCCTATAAAACGTATAAAGTGGTTGATTTATTGGTTTCTACTGTAGACCCATAACGTCATAATTAAGACACAATTGACTTTGATAATGTGGATCGTGCTGTTTCATGTGCAATGAAAAATGAATTCGAAGATACCAAAGGGGCAGACACAAGAAAAAGGAATTCGAAGATACCAAATGGGCAGACAGAAATCGTTTAGTCGGAAGACAGACAAAACCATTACCAACAAAATGAAACGAAAGACAAACACAGAACACACAACACATATACTACACTAAAAACTAAAGCTGGAGTAACACGAACCCTACAAAAAGCAGGGTGAGTTCAGGTGCTCTGGAAAGGTAAGCAACTCCTGCACCACTAGTGGCACCCGTCGTGTTACTCAGTAGACAAAGCCGGTGTATAGTTACAATCGAGATTTGTCACAACCGGTATAGGAACGGATTAGTGTTCACGACAGTGGGAAGATATCCATTGTCATTTGTGAAATGGGTATTTCGTACCGGTCAACCAAATCATGATGACGACCGAAAAACTTCCGGTTGATGACTCTTATCTTTCCCTGAGAAACCCTTGGCTCAGTAGCTTTCTTGTTAGCTGCAACCCTCTATCAATAAAATCCTGATAGGAAACACAAGTCCTGGAGTAGCTTTCCGTTATGGTATGGACTCTACTTCATTATTGAAGGCTGTATTGGGAGCTGTAGAAGTTTAAATTCGACTGTCATTTGGTGAATGGCTATCTAATGGACAATCATACCACATCTATTTTTACATTTGGTAGAGTAGGTGGAAGTCATCAGAAGAGATGGTTCTGAATCGAGTAAAACTGTGTACTAAGGGCACATAACATAGAACATACGCTGAGTAGTGTATACACGAGAAAATAACTCACATTATCTCCTTAGACCATATGACCCACTTGAATACTTAAATTATATTTTATCGCATCATTTGTCCTGGAGTTGCTTTTTAAGCAAATATGTACATTTTAATTACCGTCATGATTATCAGGCAATCTACAGCCATTTGGAGATGCGCCAATAATTGGAGGGCTACTGATGGGGATGGCAGGTGTTCTGTCGGGTATGTATTTCAATTTTTTTTTCAGTAAAGTAGAAGTGGTCTATTAGCACTGCATTATGCGATAAAGGGTTCATGTACGTTGTGTTATACAAGATTATAAATTCATTTCAGCGAGTTAAGTTTACATCGACATCAAGCCACACTGAACTATTTATCAAAGCTATGATAATTCTCATCTAAGCTGAAACAACATCTGAAAAGCAATAGTTTATAAATATTTTAATTTATTTGCTGGTGTAATTATCCTAAGTCACACTAATTCTAAATTCGTTCATGTAATGATCAAATGATAAAATAAATTATGAAAAAACTTTCAAACAAATTATTTGTCACGATAGATACATATTAATCTTATTTTTAATTTTGTTATCTTAATAGGTCCACTACCACACATCGGAGACCATCCGCTTCAGGGACATATGGTCATTTTCACTGACGCTACTTCTGGACTGATCACTCCTCCAAAGACACGAGCTGTAGGCGTTGAATCAATATTTGTGATGGGAGACTTCCATGTAAGACAATACACTTATAACCAAATGCTCATTTATAGCCACATGAATATTCTTATGTCATGAAAAAGTTTCAGATACACTAGAGACAAACGAGACAGTAAAAGAACAGACAACACAATGATCAAGCGAAGAAAGAACAAAAGAAAAAAACTGACACATAATACAAAATAAAGAAAACTGAAGCACGTGAGGCTAAAAACAAACGAAAAGTTGGCATCCTACAATAATATTGCAATAATTAAGTCGTCTTACATAGACTTATACATTACTTCTAAAACGACTGTCAATATTTTTTGTCACATAATGTGTCATATCAGTGGACAAGTTACGCCAATGGTATCACTAAAGTATTTAAAACTGTTGAAATAATATTTTTTATATATTTTTATTGTTTGTAGCAACAAATATTTTACCAATATTGATCATTGCAATCAATTCTGTAAATATGGGGTTATTAAATAAAGCTGCCGTATTTGCCTTTATGAAAGTGATACAGTGCAGTACTACATGTACTACTGAGAAAGGCAAATGTCATAAATCGTACAAAACATTAAGGTTTAATATTTAATATATCCAGTAAGTACACGAAACTTTTGCGAACTAATCAAATATGAGGATTCCACAGGCACGTGCAGATACAGAAAGTGTTATTGGACTGGTAGTCAGGACAAATACCAAGGTTTACTATGTTCCAGTTAGTGATCACCAAGACAACCCTGTAAGTTTATCATAGAGACTTAACCCAACAATTGCTGAAAAAAATTGCGATATCGGTTTTAATAGTACAAAAAATAGGGAATAACAGTAAGCCTTGATTTTATTCTCAGAATCATTGTCAGTAAAAAGTCTACACTTATCATATTATAATAATAAATATGCATGGTTTGTTTAAGCCAGATGTTGTAGGTTTTGCTTTAAGTCATACCTTTCTCCATTGTCATTTGATTTTACTGTCATTGCATACGAGTCTTCTGTAGCACCTTTTATGTGTAAAGGCTGATAAAATTGGAAATAGCTGTGTTGTTGTAAATTTGGATTATCAACCTAACTAAAATTACTTGTGTATGACTACTAAATGACCTTATATCGTTTCCCATTTTTTATATGTGTATTACGAATTATTAAATCAAGTAAAGTCTTCAGTTTTATTTAGAAAAAAGAGATGTGGCATGATTATCTGTCAGACAGCCATCTAAAACGTAGAAGATACGAATATCTTAGAAGTAGTAAACAATAGAAATCTTAAATGAGGCGTGTGATCCGAAACTGTCTATCATAAAGGAATACCTACTTTGAGAGTCTATATATTTTCAGGCTCTTGAAGAAACAGTAAGAGAAACAAACGGGAAAATAATTCAAGCCGGTGAAATGTACAGACTGGTTCGAATGACCCAGGTTATTGTAAGTTAACAAAGTATTCGGATTAAAATATTTCAACCTAAATACCATTATTCTGACTATTTACATTTTAATGGAAGATTTATTGCAATATTAGTTGGGTTTAAAATTTTAATTTTAGATATACAAGATTGAAATTTTATGTTTTTTTTAATTAAAGACGAAGAAGAAATGTGGAATAAATGCCGGAGAGACAGCAACACAATCCTAATTTACAATATCGTACATCTTAACATCTGAATACAAAACGCTTACCTTGATTAACCTTCATTGGGTACGTTAGACGTCAAAACTAAAGAAGTCTTTTTTTTTTATTTAGCGGCAAAGCAAAAAATGAGGATTATAAACCAAACTGTTAACACCATACCATTTTTGTTCTAAGTATTCTCTTGATATATTTTTAGAATGTCAAGAAACATTATCTCAAATGGTCCCTAAAAGCTAGGTTCGAAGGGCATAAAAATTCTGTGTATACTTGTCACAAATATTCTCCATGTTTATTTAGATACACATACATATTTTTTTTGACAAAAGTTACAAATAAACTTAAATACCAAAATATCTAAAAAGTTTTAACAGCGAAAAATTTTTAAAAAATGAATATTAGACAAAACTACCCACAAGGAAGGAACATAGACAACTATTTACCTAACACTAATTGCACAAAGGAATATCATTCGTTAAATGCATTTCAACCGATTTTTATCGTGTGTTTACTATCATACCACTGCCCCAGGTTAGGTGGAGGGTTGAACGCTCACAAACTAGTTGAACCCGCCACATACTTAATGTGCTTGTTCCAAGCCAGGAACCTGAAGTCCAATGGTTGTCGTTGTTTATATAGTCATCTATTGTTATTCATTCACTATTTTTAATAGATTAGGTCGAATGTCATGTTTTATGAAAAGTTCCACATTTTGTATTTGGACGGGAGCTTTTACAGCTTCCGTTATGATATGGATTCCGGTTCATTATGAAAGACCGTAATGGGACCTGTAGAAGTTTAATTTCGATTTTTTTAATCAAGTCTCCGTCAGGACTACATGATGGGCACGATCGCATAAATCATCAGCATATATGTTAAATCACAAGCACGGACGCCATTAACAATTTTTGTTTCTGATAGGCTGAAACGCATAAAAAATCTCATCTGAAACCGCTTGGTCAAATGGAAGAATATTTAAAAAAGCATTTATGCAAGGTTCTTTATTCCTTCGTTCGTATGAAGCTGACTGCATACAGAGCCTTCTACATAGAAAAGAGTAGAAGTTGGCTCAATCTTTTGGTTTCACGTTCCGCTATATAGATGGTGTCCTTTCACTGAATAACTCTGAGATTGGTGACTGTGTTGAACGCATCTAACCCATTCGGCTTGAGGTCGGGGATGCTACAGAAACGGAAAGATCTGCTTCTTACCAAGACTTAAACCTGGAGGTTGACAGTGAGGCCAGGTGTAGAACAGAACCTGCGACAGGAGAGATGACTTTGATTTTCCGATTGTAGACTTTCCGTTCGTGTTTGGTGGCTTTCCAGTCACACCTGCATACGGAGTGTGTGTTTCTCAGTTGATACCCGACTCCAGGGATTGTGATTCCTATCATGATTTTATTGATAGAGAGTTGCGGCTGACGGGAAGGCTACTGAGCCAAGGGTTTTTCGGGGAGGGATTGGAGTCATCGCTCCGGACGTTTTTCGGTCGCCGTCGTGGTTTGGTTGACCAGCGCGTGGTATCCGTTTCACGGGTAGCGGTGGATGTCTTCCCCTTGTCGTGGGTGAAGATACGTTACTGTGCCGGTTGTGGCTGATGTCGATTGTGACTATAGACCGACTTTGTCTACTGAGTAACACGACCTGTGCCACTAATAGAGCGGGAGTTGCTTGCCCGTCCGGAGCACCTAAACTCACTCTGGATTTTGTAGGGTTTCTGTTACTCCAGCTTTAGTTTTCAGTGTAGTGCTGTGTGTTCTATATTTGTCTTTCGTTCATTTTGTTGGCCATTGTCTCGTCTGTCTCCCGACTTAACGATTTCTATCTGCCCCTTTGGTATCTTCGAATTCTTTTTGGAAATCTTAAAAGAGAAATGTCAGTTGGGGTTCTTTCTTCAAAGATATGGAGTAAATGACTGCAACTGATCCCAGTAAGCAGCTATCAAATGTTCAAAATCTAGAGGTCTCCACAAGGCTTCAACAAGGGCGGAATCCCACTTATTGTGACGAGCTCTTAATCGATTAAAAAATTTCAAGCGAAATACCTAAATGCTAATAAATATCACCATGGAAGAAAAAATAAGAAATTGAATGATTCCTGACGTTCGACAGGCGCAAGTAACATGCGGCAGGGTTACACCAGTTTTGTTGGATTCAATAGAGGTACTTTTATGTGAATGCGCGCAGTTTACTGGGCAAGCTCAATGTGATTTACCAATGATGAAGTCATCAACCAGATAAACATCAGAAGATATCAAACAAAGAACTTTTTTTCAAGATTTAGTTTTGCATAGTCAAAAATCGTGATAATCAAACTAGATAGATGCAACGTAAAAATATTTATGCAGAGTAAACTGTGCATAAAAATAAAAATACAGGTATTTTTTTTAATAAATTACAGTAAGAGAAACGGGTTGTTTTATAATTAGACTAAAGAACAACTCCCGGGTAATCTTATAAATAAACTAACTGAAAGTGAAAAAAGCAACATTTAATTGATTGAATGTTGCTTTACGTCCTGCGGAAAATATCTAATCCATAATCAGGACAAGAACATATTTAATGAATGACGATGAATGAGTCAGTAAGCAACTGTCCGATGGTAGACATTCTGACTAGTCTACCAGTCTTTGCTCTTACTTCTAAATGCTGCGTGCTTAGCGGAGAAGCAGCAATACAAATTTTAATGTCTTTGGTTTGACCCGACCGGGGTTCGAACCCACGACCTTCCGCACTAGAAGCGAGCTTGCTTAACATTACACTACCCATGTAGACCTAAAAAATTCGGGTAATTTTATAAACAATTTAATAAAAAACGATACGGATTTATGTATAATATTTTGAAATAAGTCAAGTACTTTTATATAAATAAAAAAGCCAAATATAATGGTGATACAGTGCAGTGAATTAAAACAAGGTACTTTTTTAAATAAAAATAAAAAAAGAACAAACAATTTTAATAATAATATGAAAGTGATTTATGAACAAATTGAGAACAGTTAATTTTTAAGAAAGTATATATAAAGAAAAGTTATTAATTTGGATGTAGAAAATTCATTTCCAGGACAGATAACTGTATGAATAAACGCTAGAAACAAAGGAAATTGAATTAATAATATATATGTAAATGATGCACCCATTGGCTTGATTGACGGGAGTTTTACGTACTTTTTAGATGTGTTAGTAGGTTTTTCTATTACAAAGCAGCTCTCACCTCTGATTCACATGTACATTGTATTCCACTTTAAAGATTATTATGAAGTCTTGTACATTTTATTCGCAATTGTCTGATAAAAACTAAATTTTACACAACAGGCGAAAAAAAAAGAAAAGAAACCAAGACAATGCACCAATTACATGTATAAATATATAATGTTGCTGCCCTGTTGATTAAGCACTGTTAATCTTAATCACTCTGATTTTGCAAAACCACAAACCTAGTTATATCAATAAAACGTTTGTTTGACCAATTAAGCTGCTTATAACCTGTCGAAGATACCTCCTTTTAAGACACACCTACTTTCTTGCTGCAAATGGCATCAAAAGGTCTTGGTAAAGCTGATAAAAAATGAAACACGGAAGAATATTAAAGGGACGACTTCAAGAAGTTTTTAATGGATAATGGAAGCATGAAGAAAGGTAAGGTCAGCTTATACTTTTTATATATACATTAACTTTTATTGTTTTAGTTAGATGAACAAATAAGAACTTATATAACTAAATAATCAAAATGGGAAAAAAAACAGACACAAAAAAACGAACTTCTAACATTTTGTTGAGGTTGAGGAGCAGTATTCTTTTTGCATTTTTTACAGACGTATTATTTAATAATATTCATGAAATATATTATAGCGATATTCGTTAATGAAATTATAGCATTCTAAGAAATACCATAAAGTACATTTCATCTTAATTATAAAGTAAATTGAAGAACAACTCGGAAGCATCGCATAAGGGAAATCATATGACAAAAGAAAAAATAACAGTTTTTACTCTTTTATTTTAAATCAGTCGTGTTTGCTTTAGCAGTTAGAAGTCTTTTTAAATGTTAAAAAAAAGAGATTGTGAGTTGAAATAAATATAAAAAACCATTAAAAGTGCAAACCACACAATCAATTTTAAGTTATTGTTTGCTTTTCACAGCCAGTTTAGTTATTTATAAAGTGTCAAACTCCAGAATTTGTCCTTGTACACTCCTAGTTTCTGATTTCGGATTGTTTTCTCGGGAAGATCTTAACAAACATCCAAATTTGTGAAGATTAAAAAAATACAAGTTACCAATGTTGATTAAATATGGTGAACTATAATATGCTATATGCACATTTCAAGGAGTAACATCTGATCAGTAGTATCAGAACCAAATCATGGGAAGTCCGATTAAGTTAAACTATAAAAATAGGAGATGTGACACGATTGTCCATGAGACAGCAATCTACCAAATGAAATTAGAAATTACTGCCAATATGCAGTACTTGTGTCGTGGGTTCTCTCCAACGAATATACAGATTCGTTTGCGATAAGTATATGTTATCGGGATTTTGACAGCTAGATATC
>JARWCS010360968.1:0-10627 GCA_034783895.1 Geukensia demissa | reverse complement strand
TAATACAGATTTTGGTAGATTTTTTTAATTCCCTTAGTAAACTATGGATCTATAATACAGATTTTGGTAGATTTTTTTAATTCCCTTAGTAAACTATGGATCTATAATACAGATTTTGGTAGATTTTTTCAGGCCAAAAAGGACTTTAATGCCCTTACTCATAAGATTAATGACGATAAAGATTTCATCACAATTTTTTACATAGCCTTTAATTACAGCAAATTTCTCTACTGCTTCCCATTAAAAAGGCAGACATTATTGTTGAAAAAAATTCCTTTGAGATCAATATCTCCAATATTACAGAGCATGTTTCAACTCCTGTAGATAGGTTTAATTATGTTCATCTGCGTGACAGATGACACTTTGTAAAGTTTGATCTTGATGACGAACTTTTACTAAAGAGTCCGCCGCAATGACAATTTTGTACCAGGAAGCTTAGAAATAAACATGATGTCCTTTTCGTCAAAGTAACTCGGGAAAAATTATTCAAAAGATTAATTTTATGTTGCATTTATTTTATTATTGTCTTGCAGACCTTTTTTTTACCCTGGTGCTTTAAACGGTTTATAAAGCGTTAAATTGAGAAATTATGTCCTCTAAAATCTAATATAGTTTGACATATTAGTCAAAGTGTTGGAGAAAGTCAAGTGGTTTTATCGTAGAAACAGATTTTTTACTTCAATTACATTTGGCTTGCCTTAGGATTTAATAGTGTTATTAAAATTTCAAAAAAATTTAGCCTTGAAGACTTTATTGCCAGAAAAAAACTTTAAGTTCAATTATATATCAATATTGACAAAAATAAAAATTATTTTTTCAAAAATTCTATACAACGGGTGAAACATTTTTAATAGAAGGCCACATCAACTTACTCTGTAGATTCTCATCTATTTTGAAAATCAGTGATGTAATGGTTAGCATGCTCGCCTTGAGTGAGGAAGGTTGTGGGTTTGGTCCCCGGCCAGGTCAAACCAAAGACATTAAAATTGGTATTTGCTGCTTCTTCCCTAAGCATGCAGCATTAAGAGTAAGAGCAAAGACTGGTCAGTCCAGAGTCAGAATAATGTGTCTGGGTAAAACAGCATGTCATCTTGCAGACTCTTGCTTTTGTTAGCTAGCACGTAAAAAATCAAGCTTAGTGTGTCGTATAGTATAAAGCGGGGTTCATTCATTATCATTGATTGATATGGTCTTGTCCTTAATATGCATAAGATATTTGCTGCTGAATGTGTAACAACATTCAATCAATCATCCATCATATGAAGAAAACATAAAAACTGATGCCTACTTTAAGTTGTTTGTACAGCTATCTAAGATTCCGGATGATTTATATGCATGTATGTCTTATGAGTATTTTGGGAAATGACTGTCTTCAGGTCCATAATAAGGACTTTCCAAAGATTTTAACTGCTGGTCATTTCTTAGGGCTTTCATGGGCTTGAGGTTTGATTCTGATCATGTTGCAATTTGAACAGACTTTTAGGCAGTTTGTTTCACAATTTGGAGTTTTATCAGTTTAAATAAAATCTTGAATATAATCATGTAAATATTGGTGGAGGGGAGACATTTAACTGATATTCTATTAAAGGTTTTTCCTGTTGTTTAATTTTTAATAATCCATTATATAATGGGGTCATTTAAAGTTCACTGAACTTTTGACCCATTGGTGTATTGCATAATTTATTGTTGACAATTCACTAAGAAAAGGTGACATAATTGATCCTTTGAATACCAAGTTTTCTTAATATGGTACTAAAAGTGTAGGTTTTAATTTTGTTCTTTGTTTTAAAATTAAAGAACATCAAATAATTTTGATATTAAAAGAATTATGCAAAATCTCTTTAAAATTAATATGAAATAGTGTATTGCTAATTGGACAAAAAGTCATCAGTAAGAACAACTAAATTATCAAATTTTATCAATTTATTATTTCAGAAAGATAAAAATATCTTCATAATTTTAGGCCAAATACAGCCCTTAACACTCCTACTCTTTAAAAAAATGCAGTATTTTGTACACAAATAATCTTTGTGAAGAAAAAAAGCACAATAGGCCATTATCTGTCTCTAAAATACTTTTCAAATTTCTTCCAAAGGTTTGAAATTAGAAGATGTAACTTTCTACAATGATGAAAACTATGATAATCAGCTGATATATAATAGATTCTATAATATAAATAACTTTCTCTGTTTCTTCTCTGTATCTTTTTTCAAGTCCTACACAGAAATATTATAGTTGATAACCTTTGTGTCGTGACAGATCTATTTTCATGGTTAAAGTTAGGTTGTCTTTAAAACAATTATCATCTACAAGAAAGTAACATTAAAAATTAACCTTGCAGTATTAAAGTAAAAATATGATTATTTTCTTGAGATGAGTTTTTATTACCTAACATTTAAATTGTGATTCTGGTTTCATATCTCTGTTGTGAATTCGGATTACAAATTTAAAATCATTGTTGAACTAATGGATGTTGAGAGTCCATCGAAGCTAAGCTTTCATGTTTTTTGAAATTTTTTGGTTAAAATCTAAATAAAAAAGGAAGGAATATGTGATAGATAAAAAAGGAAGGAATATGTGATAAAAGATACATCCCTGTTGGCTTATAACAATACCAGTGGTTTAAATTAATCTCAATATCAGAATGTTTTACTATTTTAAAACTTTCATCAGTTTGGTATAACGAAGACACAATTATTACAATTAAATATAAAATTCCATAAAATATCCAAATATGAGAGAAATAAAATTCGCCTATAGGCTATATGTGTCTGTGAAGTTGAATTAAGTAACAGCTTATTTGGACATCTCGTTTTATGACAGATAATTTTAAAGGCAACATCTGTGGATACCTCGATTTGCAATATAAAATTATGAATTATTTAACAACCTCATGATACAATATAAATAAAGTTATCAGAAATATATAGTAGATAATCAATGAATTATAGAGTGTATTGATAGTTATGCCTGAGTTACTTTCAGCTGATTTATGTAAATGAGTGGGGAAAATAACAATTTAAAGTTAATGTACATGTATGCTCACCTATGATTTTCATGTTTTAATTGCCTTGATCAGGAAGGGATGTAAATTTTGTTTACTATCGCTAAAATATGCTTATTAACTCATCTGCATTAAAAATTGGTTGTTGGAACTAAAATCTGACGTTACTGCAGGAATTTGAACTTTCAGTGCATGAAGGATTTAATTCTGTTGTGAAAATGTAACTTGTGATTAATAAAACTAAATTCAATGTTTCAATGTACTGGAGGAAATTTTAAACATGATTTAACTTACAGAGATGTTAATTTGTTTCCGACTTGTCATATTCCGTCAGATTCAATCTGAATGATGGCGGGACAGAAAAGTGCATTGACAGCAAAAAGACTGTGATCTGTTTGATATTCATTGACTAGCAATAAATTCATGCTATTATTTTGCATCAATTGTTATGTTTATTTTTGCTGGATAATCAAATTCCATGATGCAGCGATCAAACAGTGTTTCCTCGTCATGTTGGTTCGACAATGTCGAGAAATATATGGACAGTTTTACTCACATAAAACGCTGGTCCATTGACTATACTAATGTTCAACCATGTTGTACAACAGAAAAACTTATTTTAAATTGCAGGAGTGAAGAACCAGTCACTTCTAACATGGACATCTCCACGGGACATATTGTTCTGGTATGTAACAGTGTAGAGAAATTAACTCATTTTATTAAACTTACAGTCAGATTTTTTTTCAGTTTTAAAACAGAATTCTGCTTTTTGGGGGCAGGATTTTCTCATATTTTTTCTTTTTTATATACAAAATATGCCTTCCGGTTACCCATTTCCATTTTTTTGGTCTACGCTGGAAAATCATGTCTAAACCTAAAGAGTTTTCTTGTTTGATAAAATTGGCTGTTCTATGTTTGAGTTCATATGGTAAAGACTTGTTCACAGTAGAATTGGCAAATATACCATAGTTTTAAGTGATGTTATTGAACCTCCTCCCTATCAGTTTCTCTCCCAGACAGTCTCCAGGTAGAATGAATATATACTGTGTCCATACTTAAGTGTAAAACCCTGATTTGAAAAACTTTTTAATCACTTCATTTAAACACAGGGTACCACCTACTCTGATTCTTTGTGATGGCTTGGTTACATTTATAAAAGTACATTTAAAAAGTACAGAAATATGTTTAATCACATAAATTACTGATTCTATGTTTACATTTGTCTAATCAGTGCCTTTTAATGATGATGGACTGACTTTAATATAAGAAGGAATGGCTTATAAAAATAAAGAAAGTCATTGTTCCCTTGGACACAGTTACCAGAGAAGTTTAATTTAAACAGATACAGAAACTGATTGTATCATTACACAAATAGTAATACATTTGGCATTGCATCCATCCTGTATTTCTTCATGTTTATTGACAGCACAGTATTAAATTGTCAGACTTACTGTGTTTAATAACATCTCATGTTGAGAGGCTTGTTGTTTTAACACCAGGAAATTCTCACTCTGAGCTTGCTTTCACTAACTGTGAGCATTCATTAGACATGTATCTTCTTTTTGCATGTATTTTTGTTAAGTATATTTATTGTAAATAATGTACTCTCTAGTCAGATTGAGTGACTTTCTGTTTGATTTTTATAGTTTGTCAATTACTGCTTTTGTTTTCTTTGTTTATTTCCTTGACTACGCTGGGGGAGGGTTGGGTACCCACTAAACTTGTCTAACCTCGCCACATGTCTCATGTGCCCGTCCCAAGTCAGGATTTACTCCGTTACAGCAGACTAAATACATCCCTTGTTGGGTCTAAATGTGTTGCAATTAAAATGTATCAGAAACCTGATTCATATGCATATCTTTTGATTGTTTCTAAGTTATTAGACGGCCATCAGTACTTTTAGTAAGAGAATATCAGGTTTGGCTGAGTAATCTTCACCATTCATTTAACACAGGAGAGATTTTCAATGGTTGCAGATATTCAGTTTGAAATAGAATCACAAATAATAGTTGTCATGGGAATAAGTCACTCCACTTAATTGCAATTATTATTTTCTCTTTTTTTTCGTTCCACAGTCCTACATGGAGGACCATCTGAAGAACAAAGATAGACTGGACCGTGAGTGGGAGGCACTGTGTTCCTATGAAGCAGACCCTAACAGTACCAAGGTTGCCTCGGATACTGCCAATGCCAGGAAAAATCGATACAGTGATATTTTGCCATGTAAGAAGATAGAAGGTGTTCTCTCCCCTAAAAAGGTCCAGGGCTGAGAATTTTTTTTATGCTGAAAAATAGAATATTGATCTTAAAACCATCTAGCAGCTTTATTTGCCAACCAAATTTGCTCATTTTTGGTTATGTCAAAGATAATGATGAAGATCATTTTAGGGTTGGGGCTGAAGACAAACTTAGGAAATTTTTCCATACAGGGCAGAGTCTCTTAAGTATGCAAGGCACAAGTTTGTTCCACCCAACTAGTTCTTAGGTGAGAGGGAATGTGGAGATGTCTTGACACCCAAAAAAAAAAAGCAGCCACAGTTAAAATAGCGTGCATATTTTGTTCTGAGTTTCTCCACTTTCCTGAATTAAAAAACAAATATTTAAAAATTATGCTGACAGTGAAGAAAAGGCAAAAACATAATAGATTTGTCAGCTATTTTTAGTCAAATTGACTATTTTTAATTAAATTCAAATAACTTTATTCAACATTGGTGTTGGAGAGATAATCCTTTTAACAAAATTAAGCATTGTTCGATGGAAGGTCATGTTTATTATTTTTATCTATGCATTCATTCAAGCTATGTTAATTTATATGTTCAATGTTTTCACTTTAATAGTTGAGTTAACAGTATGATTAAGGACTTCCATTTTGTGTTGTGTATAAAATTATTGGAGTTCAGAATTTTTTTATGTATCGGTATAATGCAGGTAATTTAGCAAAAAAAAGATGATTTTGGCATGAATAATGTAGCACATTTGGATAAAGAGGGAGTTTTAACATTTTACTTGTAAATGAATTTATAACTTAGAATTTTGACAAGGTAAAAATTTAATGCAAAACTGAAACTCAACCTTTATCCACGAAAACTTGTTATTTTCTGACATATTATAAAAATCAACCAAAACTGCTATTTTAACTGCAGAATTTTTAACATGAACTTCATCTATATTTTTACTTATAAAAATAGGGTATGTGGCATGATTGTCCATGAGACAGCCATCCAACATATGATAGTCAAATTTAAATTTTTACATGTCCCATTACGGCCTTCAATGATAAACTGGAGTCTATACTGTAACAGAAGCTGTAAAAGGCCATCAAAATACAAAATGTTTAAACTATTCATAAAACATGAAAATAGACCTAATCTGTTGAAAAAAATGGTAAACAAATTAAAAAAAAGGTGGGATATAGTCATGGTGAGTTTTGTTTGGTTTCCCTTAGTAGACTTTCTTTGTTTTCTAGAAAACAGAATCCTGGAAATTCATTAATATATGTGTGCACTTATAATTATGAATAATATATTTTTATTGGTAATGTGATTGATAAAAAACATACATGTAGAAAAATTTAAAATGAGAATTTCAATTAATGTGAATCTTGCCCTGGCACAGTCTCTGCTGTACAAAAATCATATAAATTTCTTATTTTACTGTAATCTGAGATTAATTATTTATAGGCAGTTTGGTATTTTTTATTTAAAAAAAAAACAGATAAAAAATGTTCTGGATTGATCAAAAATTATGTTCTTTGAGATTGTAATGCACATGTCAGTACATTGGGTGGGATTTCTGATCATATGGTCATATGGTGTCAAGTTCATTTTCTTTATCCTGCAGTGGTAATTTTCTTTTTTTATGTCTTCAAATGACTAAAAAGCAATGATTTCTGTATTAATTATACCGCTGAATATGGTTTGGTCAGGTGACTTGACACCAGTATGATAAAAAATCATATACCAAGGGTCTTCATTTATCCAATGGGCATACAGCACAAATATCTGTTTACAGTTGTGCCATTGTTTGTTGAATTATAAATCGATGTGTTTCCAATTTTCTTGACTAAATTGAAGTTAATTAATGTGTTGGAATGAAAATACCCGGAAACCAGAAGACATTGTAAAATGTACTCTTTCCACCTCATTAACTGGTGTCTAAAGATATTTCTGTTCCACCTAAATGCTTCCTAAAAGCTGCAGAATCTATTTTTATCATTCAGAGGGCTGGGAAGGAGATGACTGATTTTTGTTTTGGTTTTTTATGAGGACAATGTTGGTTTGTTGTAGTATTTTCAAAATAAAAATTTCAAAAACCACCATTTGCCAAAGTAGTTTGTTAAAAGATTTGGCTCAATATAATTTGAGTTTGGTTTTTTTTTGGTCTATTGGCATTAAAAATCATAATTTACTCTGCTATTATATGTATTTTCAAAATGAAATAAAAAAGAGTTCACATTAATATTTAAAAAAACATGTTTAACAACTGTGTTGTAGATTTAATATTTTTACCTACCTATCTTTAAATAGATATATGAAAGTTCAGCATTTGTAAAGTTTAATTTTCTACATTATCTATTTATCTTCATTTTTCACATAAAAAATAGAAATAATTTGTCTCAATCACTGACATGGAAATATGGTCATAATATGTTTAATTATTGTACTATTAAAAGTTTAATTTTAAAAAACACTGTCATTTTATTATAAAATTCAAATTATTATCACACATGTAAACCTTTTGCCTGCAGGTCAAATTTCAGATATTTAAGGCTGCTTAAGCAGAAAATTTGAAATTTTAGCCTGATAAATTTTTAAACAAAGATCTGGTAAAATTAAAAAAAGAAATCTTCAGCCGTGAAAAATTTTTGGCCTTAATCCAGCTGAATTCAGTTGTGTTAAAAATTATAATAGGAGACTATTAACAATATCCCTAGAAGAAGCCCCATCAATAGTTGCCTTTGTATACAGGATCAATACCCATCTGCTAAATGAACCATCATTACTTCAAAGTCTATTAATTACATTTACCTGTAATCAGGTAAACAATGGTAGGAGTTGATATATTAGACAGGTGATAACAACTATAAACAACAGTTATTAAGAGAAGTCTATTACCGTGGTCAAGTGGATACAATTTGTTTTTCTTTCCATAATACATGTATTTGAAATTACTCTAATAGATTCTGATTATATAAATTATCCTTGAAAAGATAATGCCAATTTTAGAAATTGCAAAAAAAAAACAAAAATCATTTTATTTTTGATAAACAAATGTTTTTGTATTAATACAAGAGATTTGCAACTTCAGTTCATCTTAAGTTATCACGCAGCCCCATGAAGTTGCAAGTTATACTTTATTCTCAAATAAGTTATCAAGTTGGAACAAGGACAAAAGATGTTTAAAAAATACTTTTTCCATGCAGAATTTTGAAATTTGTATAATTTTTATTTTGTTTTTTTTTCAAATCTATCTTTGATATTGAAAAAGAAGTAATTGGAGTTTTAATTCGTTGAATGAGGTTAAAGACATGCCCAAAAAATCTCCCAATAAAAGTGTGAGAAGCACAACAATGTTCTAAAGTTGAGGAGTCTAGAAAGAGATTGTTCAACATTGAACCCAAGGTTTACCTTATATATAATACTTTATTCATCTGCCGGGCAGTGGAAAAACTTCTAATGTATATTTGTCTCAGATGGCAGTTGATTTTCTAATTATATTACAATTCCAATTTCTAGTTCAGATACCAATTTATTAAAGTCTGTTCTTAATCTAAACATTGGCATTTGAAATAAGACTCTGTCTTTAATATACCTAATTAGATAACCAATTTACCTGAAAATATCATGCTGGTCTAGGTGACTTATCTTAATATCATTTTAATGACTAATTATTTTTCTATGAAGGCCATACATAGATTATTAGGATGGGATATTGAAACAATGGATTTTTTTCTGGATATAGTTTCATGTTGAATTTTGTCGCTCTTGATTGTGAAACTATTTTCTTGGCTTATTATTAGGAGAAGTTCATGTTCTTTTGTTGTCAGTACATTTTGTGTAGATATTGATCAAATAATATTTCTTGTGTAGTATTCATATAAATTCATTTATAAAAGTTTGGAAGAACGTAATGAAATACTACATATTTTTTTGCAGTATGTTTTTAATCAATATGTGACACTTAAATTCTAATTATTTTAACAAATATCATCAGTTAGAATTGATTAATATAAAAATAGGAGAAGTGGCAATATTGTCCATGAGACAGCCATCCACCAAATGACAGTAGAATTTAAACTTCTGAATGTCCCATTAGGGTCTTAAAAAATGAACTGGAGTCCATACAATAATGGCAGCTGTAAAAGGCCTCCCAAAATACCAAATATGAAACCATTCATAAAACACGAAACACACACACATTTGTTATTATACCTTATGAATTTTGTAGTTTCTGTAAATTTTAAAATAGGAAAAACTCCAGAAATTATTAATGATCAGCATATTAAATTGCAATTTACAACAAATTATACATGTAATTGATTTTCATCATCTGGTATTGAGGAACTACAATGCCTGTTAAAGAGTTGTGACAACTGTTCATGTCAAATTAATATGTGATGACAGGTGAATGTGACAGGTGGTCACCAACTAATTACTCTTTTTCAGATGACCATTCCAGAGTAGTTTTATCTAATACCAGCAACATTACCAGTTCAGACTATGTCAATGCCAGTAGTATCGTAAGTATATTAGTTTTTTTGATATTATTTGAAGTGTTATTATCAATTGTAAAAGATATGTATATTCACATGAAAAATACAAAAAATTGTACAAAAATCATTAATTACCAGCATCAAATTTCATGAATTTAATTTTGCAAATGCATGAAAACAATTTGTGCATTTTTAAAGCCATGTTTTATTTGTTAAAAGGTATTGGGAAACTTTAAATAGCAGCCCATATAAAAATCAGACAGGATGTGAGTCATGTATATAAAGAATCCAGCAAAACTAAACTTGTTTTCAAGTTAGACACTGCTCCTGTATAAAGAACCAGTCTTATTTTGTCATTTGAGCTTTGTACATTTATGATATAAATTACATAGATTGTAAATGAAAATGACTTTTTGCTTGAGTTATTGTTCTTGAATCAGCTGATTTCTTAAAGAAATACTGTAAATTCAGAAATTATTGCGAGTATTTAATATTACGAAAGTTGCGATGCTGGTGATAATGCGAGTTTTAATATTGTGATTTAGTTACGGGAATCCTGTAACAGAAAACAACTAACAAAATTCCAAATGCGAGTTCTAATTATTGCGATTTGCATCCTGTCACATTATTCATAATAATAAAAACATCACAATAATTTCTGAATTCACAGTAAATATGTGGTTTTCTCAAAAATACACATCTTGACTAGCAAATGACTATAATCATGTAAAAAAATATCTTTGGTAAAATCAATCTCATTTCACATATGAGGTATGAAGTTTGAAAAATCATCTTAGATTTGAGGTTTCTACTGTTGACAGAATATGATTTTTATTATCCCCGCGCTAAGCGATAGCGCGGGGATAATGTTTTACTGTTCGTCGTACGTACGTACGTCTGTTGCCGTTAAT